>VZRV01002221.1:3008673-3226623 GCA_013398115.1 Falcunculus frontatus
GGGGGCGGCGGGGAGGCCGCGGCGGCGGTGGCGGGGCTGGCGGGGAGCGGGGCTGCGCCGCTCCGCTGCTCGGGACCGCGGGTGACTCACTGAAACTTCACTTCGGCGCTGCAGGGGAAACAGGAAATCTTAAACTTCGCAAACAGCTGGGCAGGACTTTCTTACTCTTACAGTAGTTCCTTCTCCCCCTTCCCACAGTCACCCCCTCCCCTGCTCTCGCCCTTTTTCTTTCCTTTTTCTTTTTTTTCCTTTTAACATGAAACCTCACCCAGTTTGGTGTCAATCATCTGCCAGAGGCCAGCCCCTCTCAGGTCTGGCTCTCCCACCACAAGCGCGTCGGGGCCAGCCCCGACGTGCAGCCCGGATCCCTGCGCCTGCCTCCCTCCGAGGCGGGGACCGGGCACAGCCACGCGCCCGTGCCTACACTGGGACTTGCGAGGAGGCTCAAGGTCGACAGGAAACCGGCAGCTCGGAGGGCTCATTCTCCCTGAGAGTTGAAAAGGACCCAGTCGTGTCATTTGGGACATGGGGACTTTGCAGAGCTCCTCCTCGCATCCGTATCCCTGACCTTAACGATGCTGCTGCAGCCTTTTTCCTCCTCTGCAGAACTGGTATCGGAAAAAAGGACGTAACCCCCAGATGAACTAAAGCAGGGAGCAGGAGAGGTTGAAGTCAGGGTAATAGCAGGAAATGTTCACACAGACTGGCTGGGCACTCAGCTTGCAGATGTTGAAGGTGACTGGAACAACTTGTCACCTGCTTCGTGTTTTGCTCCCAAACAGGCTGGTTGTGCGCTCCTTGGTCTCAAATGCTGTGTATGCGACACAAATGAAGTTTGTCTCCATCCCTCTCCGAAGGGACTTCTGCCAGAGATTTTGCCTTCTCTACAAGGAGGAAATTGCACCTAGGATTCCAGGAGTAGGATCACACCGGTGATGCCAGCTTTTCACGGCCCAGTCAGACACTATAAGAACCATTCAGCTTTGAACCTGAATAAGACTTGAGCTCTCTGGCAGTATAAATCCAGCCACTTCGTAGCTAGCAGTTGTATTAAGACCCATTTTCAGCTCACAATCTTCCTTCCTCTCTGAATTAAATGGCTGGGCATTGACTGAAGGATAAACTGATGCACGTGGGGATAATTTGAGGGCAATTGTTCGAATGTTGGTGATTCCCTTTTGTCTCAGTTACAACACTAGTTAGAGATACAGATCTGGGTATTTCAGAAAAAGGGCTAAGCTCTAGGGGGAATATATTTAATTATGCTCTGAATGTCCCAGATCACCTCTGTTTGAATTTGGAAATGTTTGCATAAAGAATTTAATTGGCCTATAACAGACATTAAAAAAATCATTGTGATTTTATGTAAATTTAGTTTTAAATGCTCCCTAAATGCATATTTTCACCATGAAGTCTCAGTTTATGGTACAAAGTCTCATAAACCTCTCCAAAAGCATTTTCCTCCCGTTAGTTTTTGCTGACTAAATTTCAACATGAAAAAGAAGTTTAAAAGCAAATAAATACAGTTTTAATGTTACTATTCAAACCTGTCACGATCCAGGCATGACTTGGCAAGCTGGCCTCTGCCTCACTGGCATCTCTTTCCCTCACATGAGTGCCATGGCTCTTCTCCCACATGGGCATATTCTGCCCAGTCTCTCTCATCCAGGGTCTGGTGGTAGGTGAGGGACTTGCAGGAGGTGGAGGCTTTGGGAAGGGCTCTAGTCAGGTTTCAGATAGGCTCAAACCCTTGTGTGCAGCCTGGCCTCACCACCCCTTCTCTCACATGAGGTGATAAGGCACCCATTACCCAGCAAGTGAGGAGTCTACTGCAAGTGGACTTCAGGAATTTGGTATTTCCATGTAAGCACTGCCTTTATTTTCACAGATGCATCATGCAGTGAGGATTGTGCTACAGCTGCTCTTTGGATGTTCAGAGAACCCACGAGAGTGAGAGGTGTTACTAGAAAGCTTTTGTGTGGAAGGAAAATCTTACCTGGATATCCTCAGGGGAAGAGTAGTATCTTTGTCACCAATAGCCTGTGTGGAAGTTGAAGTGAGGCCAAGTTTGGTTCACAGATTTATCCCAGATGGGCTTATTAGCAAAAGCTCATAGTTTGCCTTTTTGAGTACTATAAACCTCCCTGTTAGGGCCCAAATGCAGCTTAATCAGGATTCCCCAGACAACTAAACTACATGAAACAAGACTAAGCTGGTAATTTCTTTCCATTTCCTTGTTCATAGTTCCCAGTTCCCTGTTTTCAGATAGCAGTTTCTTCTAGATTGAAACTGCGAATGTTTAACCTCAGCCTGACTGAGGTAGAGAAAGAGCCCCCTTCAAAGAGCAGGAGATTAAGGTTGTAAATAATAAACTCCAGCCTGACAGGGTAAGGAAAACCAGCTATTTTCAGTTCCTCACATAGAAAGGCAAAATATTAAAGCTCTGAATATTGTGTTTTCTTTCTGAGCCTTAGAAATATACACCCAGAACATAAACAAGTTAGTACCTCTTGTATCTCAGGGCCTCCTAGTGAAAACATGGTAACTGCTCCTTGCTGCAGGTTTTACGTACAACTTTTAAAACAGTCCATAAAACTACTGAGTATAAATGATCTCTTTTTGTTATTCCAACTATTCTTTAGCTTTCAGTATCATATTTCTGTCAAAATCCCATGTGAACTACAGCATTATTCTCGTAGAAGGACACTTTCAAGCTTCTACAAAACACGCATTCTTACTAAAAACTGTTGTTTCCTTGTACTTAACATATACTCAACTCAAAACCATTCTGCTCACAGCCACAAACTGCTGATGTGCACAATAAAGCAGTTATTTTGATCAGTTTATTAACTCAAAGTGTTGCTTTGTTTAAGGATCCCAGAACAAGATAGTTCCCAGATCCACTGACTTGGAATTAAGTAAGGCCTATACAGTTGCACTAACACAACATAATATTCCTGCCTGTGTAGAGCTGATATATGTGGTATAGGGTGAGACATCTCACCTTACTTTAGCTGCCTAAAAGTTAGCCTTGGAGTGAAGTTCCAGGAGATGGCTGAGACAACTTACCACCTCTTCTGCCAGCTAATGGAGCAGTCCTGTTTGTTTGACTGTGATGGGATAGTCCTGGATCACGTTCAAGAACCAAAGGATGGAGGACAAATGCTGGATGAACAGAACTGCCATTACAGTGGCAGCAGGATATTAGATCACCTACATTCCCTTGCTCATCCAAGGAGGGAAAGGAGTCTAGATATTTTAAAAACCTGCTAGACACAATGAGCTGATGATAGGGAGTATAATTAGCCCAAACATCTACTTTTTAGGTATCTGATGTTAGATGACATGAATCCTAATGAAAATGCTCTTAGAATTGCATACATCACGTAAAGTAAGCTACAACTGGCAATCATTTGAGTTACTGTGATTTTTGTTTGGAGTGACATGAGGCAACCAGGTACATAGTATGCTGATATTGCCTTACTGAAACCATTAATGAAATACCTGGAATAAGTAGCTTGACCCAAATAAAACGCTGATGACTCTGAACAAATTTTGTCATAACTAATTTGAAAATAAAATTAGGAAATCTGCTTGAAAAACTGACATGTCACATTTTGATGTTTTTGTTGTGATACAGATTGGGTTTTGTTTTGAAGCAGACTTAGTTTTGAAATTTTTTTTTTGTTCTCACCATGTTACCTATAAAAAAAAGGATCTGAGAACCACATACAACACTTTGAATTCACTACAGTGAAGCAAGAGGTTTATTTTTCTGAGAAATTTTGGCATTTCAGTTCAAATCAAAGTCAAATTTTGTGAGCCTGTATTATTTGAAACTCAAAACCTCTGTTCCCTGCAGCACTCTGTTCACAAAGCTGACATTTGCCTGCTAATTTTCAAATTGAGGGTGCTTGGCATGGAGTATTGGCCTTTCAGCATTCTTGATAAAAGCTCTGCAGTATCTTGTGTATCATTGGCTGAAGAACGCATCGTCCTCTTTGGAGCAGTGTGAAACTGTTGTGCCCTGTATCACTGCTTGAATCGTATTTCTCTCTTAATTTAAGTTATCATAGAGCACAGAATTACAGCTACTGTTAAATGCAGTTTTCTTCTTTTGTATAATCACTGGTTTCAACTTGCTAATAATAATTTGCGCTGTTATGAGAACACACGCAGCCTCAAGCAAGGACGTTTACAAAAGGTTACATTCATTGTAAAATGTTTTGAAAAACTTATAAAATGTGTTTGGACTCAACACAGCATTATGCTTATCTCATAGATATAATCAAATTAAAACATCTGTTGTGTGTAATCATCCATCAGAAAAAAGGAAATCAGCTTGTTATCAACTCCTGCATACATCAGAGGCAACAAGAATAATGTTATCTTCAAGATTTATCTTAGTAAAGCGTTCTGCACAAATCTCCTGAATGACACTTAGCAAAATAAGGTTTTGAAATATTATTCAAATTAGCACTAGATTCTCAGGGGACTGCTGTTCACATGATCTCTGACTTTTAGCTATAATGCAAATCAACCATTTCTAAGCTTCACTGAATTGGCTTGCTCTGTGTTTACTGTGAATGTATAAATATCCTGCAACAGTGAAAGCAGAACTATGTTAGTGTTAGAAGAGATACCTTTCTGCAGTGCTTCTGGCGGGAAACACCATTAATCTCACCACACAGCCTTTAAAATGAAAATTTCCATCCTATTTTTCCAAAAGCAAAGGACATTTGGAGGCTTTATACTGTTTTCCTCAGCTTCTACAATGAGTATCTGAGCTGGAGGGGAACCTTGCACACTTCCATAAGTGTGTTGTATCTTTTGTGTGGAATCTTTTACATGTGCAAAGAACTAGTAAAATTAAGTCTAGGTGATGTGGCGTTTTTAAAAGACATGGAAACAAATTATTACAGATACAGTCTGCATATAATTTAAGTTGCTCAAAAATATGTTTACCCATGGAACCTGTCTTCATTACCGCATAATTTGTAGCATTTACTATCATCAAAGCTTGTTTTTATAGGCTCTTCATTAGAAAGAATTTGAACATTGGATGCCAAGCCTCAGAAAATATCTGAAACTATCAAAGAACCTCAGTAGTATAACACAGAGGCTCTTCTGTTTCATTTTTCCCACAGGAACAAAAGGGAGTTGTGAATCTATCATAGAATACATCCCTAAATCTAATCTGAAAGAATCTCAATACTTCAACCACAAAGCCCCAGAACTGAAGAAAGCATCCTCCCACCCCACCAAGCAGAAGATCATGTCTGTGTTGTTCAGGAATGCTGCACACTGATGATGTTAAACTGGCTCATTTGACCGCGATCTTTAAACAAATTTATTTGCGATAGCACAGCTGTTCCTCTCAGGAAGGAAATGCATGGTTCCATAATTTTTATCTGCAAGGCAACTTTATGATCTGTGGTCACAGGAGGTAGCTACTGTGCTTTAGAGGTCAAAAGCAAGCAGTTCAGGAGGATCCAGAATGCCTTGGGAGTTGGATATTTTTCCAACAGAGCTGACCCCTTAACAAATGAGTTAACTGTGGCTTGCAAATAACTTAGCTTATAAAATTCACTTTTGCTGTTTTCCTCTTCTGTGATCAAGATCTTCATCAAACTAGCCTGCGAGCCCCATTTGCAGGCTGTGCACACACAGTCTCCCACGTGTTCCAGCTGGTGGGACATCTCCCCAGCTGGAAGATGCTCTCCCTGCAGTCCTACCAGCCCTGAAAGTGGGGCAGGCGCTTCCTGTCGCATGTCAGGCCAGAGAAGCCAGGCTACCATCAGTGGTTTCAATTCCTGGCTGTTTAATACTGCCCGATATTGAGCAGTGAAAATTACATCATGCTCACCTCAAACTCTCGGATGTGGGATACCTACTCTATCTGGTAAGCTGGGACAAATTGGGCATTAAAGACCTCTGCAAGGATGAGGGAAAGATTGTTAATCCACAGCTTCAGTGATACTCAACACTCCCTGCATCCCTAGAACAATATAGGGGGTATTAGAGAAAGCTTTAGTGCAATTTGCACCTGTTTTGTTACCTTTTTCAATATTAAAGTGTTATAAATAGTCCTTAACTGAGAATTACGGGTTTTGAAGTTAATAAAAGACTCGTGATTGGCTCCACTCTCTAAATAACACTGTATTTTCTCTCAATTTGGCAGTTCTGGAGTGTTAATTCCCCAAGTTCTATGCCCAGATATTGACTTCAGTGAGGGAACAAATGCACATTGCTGGTTCAGAGTCAGTTTTCCCTTCCAAAAAAATGTGTACAACATTTCTTGCTCAACTCTGCCCTGACTGTAAGAATTTTTTTGTCTCTGGAGAAAGCGATTTGGTAATTCTTCTGCCTACTACAAATGGAGGTGCAATTGAAAACTATGAAGGATGGGAGCATGAGTGAATATTTGATGTCTCTTCACATGCTTTGAAGTATAGATAAGGAGACATCTTGTCCCGTGCTACCATAGTTTGATCTCTGAATCATGCAGCAGTTGGAGCCTTCCTGTCCCGAGGGACCTCTGCCAATCTTATATAAAAAAATGCTCAGAAATTGAGGAATTTGTAGGCTTTATGGTGAGTTAAACAAGACAGCCAGGCAGCAGAGTGGGACGTTGTGCAGAGAAGTGTAGTGATGATCCTTAGGGAGTGAGAATATCCTGTTGAAGTCAGACTGAATTTTCTGAAGAGCTTTTATAGTCCTTGCTGTTTGATGCATGCATTTGCTTGCTGTAAGTACTAGCCCAGTTTTCATCTCTACCTTTGATGATTTTTTAGTGTGATTCAAAAATAAGAAAAGATGGAAAAATCAACTTCAGTAATCTCCATCACGAATGAAAAATAATTTACAGCTGTCTGCATGACATTGCTCTTGTATGATTTCAATGTTTTTCCTTTAAAGGGCATGCTGTTCTGAATTGGCATGTCTTTCTTTTCTTCATTTTGTTGCCCTTTTTTTGCCTCCATTCCTTGGGTTCCTTTCTCCCATTTCTCCTATTCTCTATTGCATCTTTCCTTTGTTTCTTTCAATTAATTTGTTATGAGTGTTTTGAACCATCCCCATTTACATTTCCTTTGGGTGTCAATTGCAGACTACTATTAAAAAAAATAATTTTTTTAACATCTTTGCTATTACTACTGTGTCAAATTACGGTAATGTTAAGCTTACAAACTGCTTTTTCAGAAGTGTCTTTGCTTGTGTGTGCACATTAACATTTCATCCAAAAAAATCATGACTATTAGTTTTGCTATTAGCAACTACCACACTCAATTAAACAGTGGTAAAACTTCTGGGCCTTATATAGTGTTTTTCAGTCAAAGCCCTGAATAAAGGGCACAGTGAAATGAGAGTGGCATAACATACTTCACAGCTCATTTATTTGCCCTGTGAACCACAATAAAGGGTCCCAGCCCAGGCTGGTCTCCATTTCATTACCACCCTCAAAAATTTCTAGGTATTTTCAGATGTGCTGATAAGCTGATGAGTAAAGTCCTGGAAAAACACCATGGCACGATATTCCACCTTTTCTAGAAGTGCAGTCATATGTGTGTGTGGTGCTGGCAGCTGAACTGGGGTTGGTGTAGCAGAACGAGCTTGGCCTCCTGTACAGAACCTGTTTCCACTCCTCTCTGATCCACTTACGAAGCTTAGTGGCATGTTGGGGAGTACAGTTCCTATTTTCACTGTAAAAAGGGGCCTAATTTGCAATGATAACACAAACTGACCCGTGAGAGTGCTGACTGTCTGCTGGTGCTGTCCCACAGTTTGCCTGTCTGTGAGCTCTTCTACCCTTCCCAGGGATGGGATCATTTGCACGGATGAGTGCTGCACTGCGATCCAATCCCAGACTTGTTTGACACTCACTCCTGAAAGATCCCGTGGAGACAAAGGTAGAGTAGG
Organism: Falcunculus frontatus; assembly: GCA_013398115.1. Lineage (NCBI taxonomy): Eukaryota > Metazoa > Chordata > Aves > Passeriformes > Falcunculus > Falcunculus frontatus. Next base: position 3,016,591 of record VZRV01002221.1, read on the forward strand.
CTAACTCACACACTCAGATTTATGTTACCAGACCCTATGCTGACTGCAGTGAAGACCTATCTTCCATGAAATGAAATGGGAAGCTAAAACACCAACAGACTTTTACCATAACCCAGAGCTATAGCACGATGTTTCAGTCTCAGATGATCTCCTTTCCGTCCTGCCTTCCCCTCTGCCATCGGTGCATTCTCTCACCTGCTCCTTCCAGTTCCTGAGTCCTCCCTCACAGTCTCCCTGCAGCTATTTCTAGCCCCTCTGAGTTCCTGCCAGCTGCCGCTGCCTGCTCAGCCCACTCTGCACACTGCATGGCTTGCTAGGCAGCAGCCCCCAGGGCTGGTATGGTTTGACATAGTTGCTTTGGTTTGTTGTGTCCTTCAGAGAAATGCTGGGGTACATGCCTTTGTCTATCCCATGTGGGACATCCTCCATGGCTCTTGTGAAAGATTTTACATGGTATTTCCTGTAAAGTTTCTTAAATGCAATAAAGATTCAAGGAGAAATGCTATCTGAAACACCTACTAGGTCACTGTTTAATTTCTTTCCTTACTTAGCTGCAGTGGGAAAGAGAATTTAAAAGGCAGACAGGATTTTTGGCACTTCAATGGTGTGATTAAAGTTTGCTGGTGTCACAGTCACATAGTCAATAATGATTGACAAGGAGGTTTTCATCTCTGACTTTCTACCCATAAAAATGTGGAATGAGTGCTGTCTTGGACTCTTTAGGAACTTAGATATCTAACTGTTGCTTATTGATTAGTTTTGATGTTCATCCTCTTGGGTGTTGGTGAGAACAATAAGAATCTCTCAAAGGACAAATTTACACAGACAGTTCAAGTGTTGTTCCTTCCCTTGCCCACAGTAAACCAGACATGGCTGTCAGCCCAATCATTTAGAACATAGGCTCCAACAGTCTCCAGTCCTACAGAATCTTCCCCTGAAAGTCACAATTCCTTCCATGTGCCATGACGAGTGGTTCCAGCTGCAGTCATACTGCATGCTGCTTGGAGCATAGAGCCAAGCTCCATTGCCTTCCTGTTTTCTGCTCACTGTTAACCCATGTCAAGGCAAAGGAAGCCACACCTTGGAAGGGGTTTCACTGGCAACCAGAAGGCAGGCAGGTTGTGGAGGTGATGAAGGGAACAAGGTAACATTTTGCCTCTTCTACATAGACATGTAGACATCCCTCGAGCTTCAAGTCAAGCAAACATAAATATAACTTAATCTTCCGCTGGAGGTAATCACTAGAGGAAGACAAGTCTTTTTTTTTCCCTGCTAATTTTTGCAAAAAGCTTTTTTTTTTTTTTGTTTTGCATTGCACTCAAGGTGCAAATTATCACAGTTGCACCATTTGTGACCACAGCCTGTTCCTCTCTTCAGAGAGCCGTAAAAGTTTTCTAAGTATCAGAGGAAACCCAATGATTCTTATACATGAAGAAATACACTACTCCCTATGAAGTGCTCAAAGATTCTCAGCTGGAATGCATGGTGAAGAGAGGCTCCTGGGAAGCAGGAGTAAATTTCTTTTCTCATGAGTGAACATGATGACCGAAAAAATAATTGCTTTGCCTACAGCACTGAACGGGTTTTTAAACAAGGAAGTATATTTATTCTTATTTCTGTTGTTTACTTCTGTGTATGGCACATGAACGGACAAATTGGGGGATAACTCATAACTCTGTGGACGTGTTTTCTTCTGTGCAACATGCACATAATAACTACTACCCCACCGTGTGGATAGGATTTATCTATTAGGGTTTATAAGGCAGACTTCATTTTACAGGTGTAAAACACCATGAAGGATATACGTACTTCATAACTCTAATATGTTTTCTTCTACACGGCCTTTCAGGTGCAAACATCCCTCTTTTTCCAGTGCTCATGTTGATGACTCTTAACAAGACACCTATAGTATCAAAAGGGATTAATCTAAGGCTTGCTGACATTACCACTTACTCCTTGTAGCTGAGTAGCAATCATAGAGTAGCAACGTGAGCTTCCAGGTGTGAAAAAAGTGGTAACAAGTGAGAACTGCAGGTGTTGATGGAGTGTGCAAGCCAATATGTGATAAGTGGGAACCAGTGTGAACTTTGGTTTCAAAGCCTAACACACATTTTGCAAAGGCAGCATTTGCAGCCCTTGACAGGAATTAGAGGTTGTTTTGCAGCACCCACAGAATAACCTCGTGTGATTGCTCTACAAAAGGTGCACACCACTTTCAGCTTTTGCAAAGCAGTTTACCACAGACGCTTCTTTGTGGGCTCACCCCTGCCGTGCTGGTGCCCTTGAGGCAGCTCAGAGCACACAGCCACTGGTGGGGCTTTCTGCCTCCTTCTGCAGCAGGCAGCCATTTCTGGCTTTCAGCTGCACCATTAGGAGATGGGCCCGACTTGTAAAGTCTGAATCTGGATCCAAACACAATTTTCTTCAGAATTCACAGGAGATCTTATCCTAGGTTTGGGCTTGCTCCTTTCAGATCAAAGACCAGATGCAAAACTTGTCTTCCAACCAAAACTTCCTCAAAGCTTTGGGGTCTGTGGTTGCAGCTCTGGTTTAGCTCCATTCCTAGCTAATTTTGAAAACTCTATATGTAGAAAATTTAAGGCCAGACATTTGTCCCATTGAAGTCAGTAGAGTCTTGCTTTCTTGACACTGATTAAAAAAGGGCACATAGGTCATATAGATAAGATTAATAATAACTAGAATGTTCAGGAATTTTCCTACAGGTTTGACATTTGGTTGCAAATCAGCCACCTTAGGTCTGTAGAATTCTCCATTTTGTGATCTCATTTTATTACATCAGATGCATAGACATCTCTATTTAATATTAACTCAAGAAACGTATCCCAGAGAAAGTCCTTGTTTATTTTGACCTTATACATTCCAATTGTCGCTTCTGAAGAGGTGGGTTGTTTCCTCTAAGAGATTTGGTGCAGAGATAAGATAGCAGATTAGAGTGGACTATCAAGCCATCCCGAGGAACTGATTGTTACATTCCTGCCGTTGTATAAAACCCAGGTTGGAGCCAGGTGAGTGAGAACTGATACACTGAGTGGCTCAGAACACCTTTTGCCCAAAGGAAAGGACAGCACTGTAAGCAGAGCACAGCGCTCCCAGGGTCATGCATGAGTTTTTAGAACAGTTTTTGCTCTTAGCTCTACATTGCAAAGGGTTTTGGCAAACATCTTGCTCTAGGAAAAAGAGTCTTTCTAAAGCGTATGTTATTAGTTGTCTTTGTTAATTTGTTTGTAACGGAATTAAAATTGAATGGGTTGTGCTCACTGAGCAGCACAGAAACAGCAGTCGGCTTGAAATGAAATGAGCTTGAGTTGAAAACCCTCATCTTCTGATATGTTGGGCAATTTCCTCATAAAAGTGTGAGAAAGGCTATTTGCATAAACATTTGATTCTCCAGCAGTGTACAAAGAAACACTATCAGTAGCAGGAGGTGGCTGTGGTCACAGCTAAGCAGTCTCAGTGACCTTAGATTACTAACCTAGCACTGCATTGCTCCTGGGCTCTTGTCAGCCTGTGAATCACACCAGCGGGTTCTGTTCAGTCTCTGTGTGAAACTTCATTGTGTTGGATGAAGGAAATCTTCATCTATCTGAATTTCATTCCAGCTGATAATGACAGCTGTTTTTTAAGTGCTTAGAAAACCAGCGAGAGCAAAAAGACTCTATCAGATGTTAGAGGTCAGAACAGAGCCCTGGGAAAATCCACAGTTGCAGCAGCACCTGTCATGTCAAGCTACTATTCATGTAGGTTAGGCCGTGTAAGGAGGGAAAGAAGAATAAATTCCTGTGGTTACTTACGGTCCCATCTCTGTTCTGTTACTGCTCTTACCGTATGAGTATAGGCAAGAGAATTAAGATTTCCAGTAAAGTAATTTCAGGCAAAATAATCCACAGTTGAATTAATTTAAATAGTTGTTCAAGAGACTGCCAAGGGAGATGAGAGAAAAAGTGCCACCCCTTTTTAACTGGTGGAAAGATGTTTTTGGAGAGTTATGTGGTAAGAACCCATCTGTGGCATAGTATCTTGGCATTTTACAGTATTTTGTGTGATTGCTGTGACAGCAAACTTACTTACAGTGGTTTCACAGAGAGATTAAAACAAGCAAAGCAATTTTTACAGGGGAGAATTATAAAACAATGCCTCACAAGTGACAAGAGGCAGCTCTTCAAGGAATACCAATTTACACACAGATTGACAGAGTTAGCAAGAGTTTTTGCAACAGTGCCACCTGGCCTTCCTTTGGAGGAGGAGAGTGCAGCACACATATGCCGTGTTCAAGTGGAGCATTGCAGAAATGCATTTTTTAAAACTGACTGATAGTTGTAATAGGGTTAATGTTCAAGTTCAAATGCTTCTGCAAAATAGTTATCACAGGTGACTGGGTCTACCTCTGAGCTGTGGCCAAGAATTAAATATAGGCACTCAGATTCAAAGGTGTCCAACCGTCTTCCTTGAACAAACTATGACATTCTCAGAAGTTCTTGGTTTGTAATCAGAACCAATTAGATTAAATTGGTGAGAGAGATATCTGTGGATTTATTTACCTTCGTTAATGTCAAACTACATTGGACAATCAGGATTCAGTGTGAATCATTGGGAAAGGATGAAGGCATTAGTACTCCTTTAGCTCATCTAACTTTGCTTTTAATATTTAAGCAAAATTCTAAAGCCTTCCCCAGGGACTGTAATTATTTTACTGCTATTTACTCTGCGTGCTTTTCTAATTTCTAATGTAACTGTTCCTAAACTACTGAAATCTTACTGGGTAGTAAAAACTCTTCCCATGCTGGAAGCTTAAACAATTCATATTGCTCAGCTGATCAGGAATGTTGTTTTTCTTCAGTGTGAGCTACAGTCATTAGATCCATGTATTCATTTTTTGTGACACCCCTGAGAAATGACTCCACTGTGTTACTGCTCCACAAAGGAAGGAAAAGAGGGAAGCAGCAAATACAGCAGCTTTCCCTGATCTGAGGAAGTTGCACAAGAAGCATTCTTTATGATATCCCTAAGAGGATCTGTTGGACAAACCAGCTTAGTTCCATATTCCCCAGGAGTTTTCCTTATTCATGACATTAGAAAGGACTAAGATTTGGTGAAGACTTCTTAGAAAATCTAAAGAAATATATATTTTCTAAGCTTTGAAAGGGAATGGCAGTTCATTCCCTAACCACATTCTGTTAAAATATTTCCAAAATATTTAGAATTTTCACAAGTGTTTATCTTGCTGGTTTTACTACCTCTCCTCTTCTGTCTGTACACCCCAGTTTGCCACTAAAATGATCAAGTGAAGGAATAATTAGAAAACCAATAAAGTGTATTTCAGACTACCCTGATGAATCTTCTCCAGATTTGAACAATAATAAAAAAAATAATCTTCAAAATAATGCAAATTTATCATTAAAGAAAATATGCAATTTATTTTTAATTAACTTTTTGGGTTTTAGGAGCACTGGCAGTAATTATGGTGACTGCCCCAGGTCCCTAAAGAAGGGTGGTGTTGGTAGAGAGTCTTCTGTGCTGAGCAAAAAGCAACACTAAAATGAATTATTTGAGTTAAACCAATGCTGTTTCTCCATGGACACTGTTAGACAGCTTTAATCCTGGTTTATGTTGCCAGAGATTAATTCAAGTGGGAAGAATAAGACTGAGATGTCTCCATTAATTACGCTCATCCGGAGAAAATACCAGGAAAAAAATAATTTGTAATAAGTGACTGGAAGCTTAAGAGAGATGCTTGTGAAATGACATACTTTCTTTTAAAAACTGGAAGGATGACTGATCATTGGAAAAAAAACCCTGGTCCAGATGGTGGTAGATTCTGCATTTCTTGATGTGTTCAGATTGAGGAAATGTGTTGCAACTAGAGACAAGTTACTGGACTAAGTCAGAATTAGAGAAAAAGTGGGTCAGACTAAGTTGACTAATAATCTTTTTTGACCATAAATTACAGGAATCTCCGAAAAAAAAAGAAAAGAAAATAGTAGGAAAAGTGTGGGCATCAGCTCTCTCTGTCTACCTCCAGCTGCTTCTTCTCACTGGTGGTGGGCTCAGGACAGAACACTTCTCTAATTCATGGCAACTAAGAAAGTGAGATCCTTTAGCTTTTTTGTTTTGAACCAATCTTTCTTTCTCTCTGAGCTTCTTTGCCATTTCTGTTAGGCTCTTTTTACATGGATAAATTTGGATTTCTTGTGGAAACTCCTCCATGTATGGCAGAAAGGAAGAGCCATGGTTTCAGCTTTATGGGATCTGCTTGGGACTAACATCCCTGCCTTCAGTCTGACAGGAGTGTGGAAATTTATGCTGAAGTATTTGTGTGAATTTTATTAACTGCACATCTAATGCCTTGTCTATACACTCGGGGTGTCCATTTTCCCCATCAATAGTCACTATGAATGGGAAAATGGCCTTTCCCATGAGTGACATCTGTGTTGGATATTTCTGCCCGCTTGCCTGCCCAGCTTTGCTACAAGAACAGCAGTTTGGAATGATTATTTCTCCCTTTTTTTGCAGTTGTTACATACAGGAGATACAGTGAACCATTCATTTCATTATAGAATCACAGGATAATCCGGGCTGGAAGGGACCTTGAAAGGTTGTCTAGCCCAACTCGCTGAATGCACAGAGCCAAAAGGCAGGCTCTATTCCTGAAACATTGACAGTCACACATAAATAACATATTTTCTACCAGCCTTTTTTTTTTCTTCTACTCTGTGAACTAGCTGCATTCATCAGATGTGCAGTTTAGGCTGCGAGGTTGTCCCAAAGTACAGGCAGGATTTGTTTGGCCAGTGTACGTCTCTTAGCCACCAGTGAATGCAGCCAGAATGGTGGTGGAAAAGGAGATTGGGGAAGAACTTCATAGACACACAACTGCTCTCTAGCCACATGAACAACCAAGACAACAACCCCCATTTGTGCGAATTAACTTTTAATCTTCTTCTCCATAGAAATGTGTGTTAGCCACAGATTTACAGCTGGCTTTCTGTCATGAATTCCAGTCAGGTCTGCTGCTCGGTTTAATTCAAAGCAGCAGCCTGTTTCCCAGCTGGTGCTTCACAACTTAGGATCAAGCACATCTCTGACACCTGAGTCTGGTCCATACAGCTAGGAAAAACATATGGCTGTTGGCCTCTTAGCTCTGTAAGATATTCTAAAATGAAAAACTTTGTAGGCAAGCCAGTTTGCCCATGAATTCTCCTAGTGACAGGGATACTGACTCAAGGGTGATTTATATTTTGAAGACCAAAAGTGTTTTTCCTATGCAATTTACTTACACGCACAAGCCTTTTGGCCTCAGTGCAGTAACAGTCTGTGTATCCTCACTTTCACCTAAGCTTTCCGTGTCAACCCTTACTATCCCACCTTTCCAAAGAAAAACATGCATTTTGATGGAGTATTCCTTTCAGTTTAATTTACTTTCATTCACATTCTTTACTATCATATGGAAACCAACCTCTCTATGGTGGTTTAACCTGTACTCCCTTGTATTTAGTCACTTGTCAAAATAAACCTAAATATTAAACTATTTCACTGTTTTAAAAGCAATTTCTGAATACAACCTCCTTCCACCCTCCTGTGTTTTCATTCTGAATGAAACTGTTGCTTTACTTGACCAATTCCAACATTTTTGTTATCGCATAAGAAATACACTGTCTTTATAACCTCAAATTGAGTATGAAGCAGCAGAGAACTTCTCAGTATTTAAGTGGAAACAAATTCTGTTCCACGTGAGTAAATCACATGAATTGACTTTTGTACTCAGAAGGTCTCACTCATGGAACTCTAGAATTCAAACTTTTTTAAACCCCAGAGTACTTGAAAACCTTTATGGCCTCCCTTGAAATAAATGTGACTGAAGCTGGAAAGAGCCTGAAGGTAAAAAAATGAGCTACTAAGCCTTAAATCCTAAACAGAACAAGGCACTATCTGAATTTCTTCCACAGAACATCAAAAGCAATAGTAAAGTCCTTGGTTGCCTCTGCATATGGTCTGTGGGATCAAGATTCACTAAATTATGGGGTGCTTTTGGGAGATCGGTTTTGTTTTGTTTTGTTTTGCTTTGTTTTTTGGGGGTGAAAAGAGGAGGGGATTATGGAATAAAAACAGCTGTTGAATTGTGTCATATGCGGTAATAAGCTTCTTTCCTCCCCCACCCAATCACATAGAGAAAGCACCAATATTTCATCAAGATGATCAGAATCCAAAAGAGCGTTCCACAGCAGCATTATCTTGGAAAGAGGTACAGACATCGCAAAGCAAAACTAGATTGATTTTGCAATCTAGTTCTCCCACATTTTTTCTTAACCCTGTGATCTAAAGCACATCAGAGGTATCCACCTTACTCTGACGTTTCTTCAGTTCCTTTGAAAATTACGGCCAAGGCTGTAAACAGGTATTGAGAGAAAGCGGAAGCCTGCTGAGGGACTTGAGTTCAGACATTCAGTGCTAAAAGCACCTTACGCTATGGAAAAAGTCAGCAGTTACCTTCCGGATCTATTCACAGGTTTCGAATTCCACTTCTGTTACAAGAGTTCAGGATGGAGGTGACAACTGCATGAATCACTGGGACGACATGTCCATCTACAAGGAAATGACGGAGTTTCCTAGTGAGCTGGAAGTGAGAGAAAGTATTTCTGGGAATTGCCACAAATTTGATCATCCATGTCTAACGAGGAGTCAGCCATAACTTTGATGAGTAAGGGCTATATATCTTTGAGGAAAGGTGGTGACAGTGTTTTGGCCGACTTTTCAAAGTGTTCCTTCTTTCAGCCAGACACACTTCAGTCTTGCCTGGGTTCAGCCTGAGCTGACTGTGCTTCATCTACACAGTTCCCCGTAGGCATTTTGACATGATGCAAATGGTGGTGGTTGCATTGCTCGACATGGGGTGTACAGGAGGACAAAGAAGACAAGGTAAGTTTGGGTGGACACGGTGACTGTGAGATAACTTATATTAAGGCAGAATTCCCTTCTAGGTATTTCACTAACACCTTAGCAACACCAAGAGCCTCACCATGCACTCTGAACTCTTAGCAAAAGGTGCCAACCCGTGTCTCCTGGTAGGAGCTCACCTGTCCGGACTGAGCTGAGTTGTGCTAATGGGGATCAAATGGCAGAGCCTCCTACTGGAGCCCTTCTGGATAAGGCCTTGTGACACGAGGCACATCAGAAGACTCCCCTTACTTTGGCATAGCTGTGCCTACGCTGTGTTGTCAGTAGGTCATAAATATAAACAGGCTGTGCTGGCCAAGACAGATTCCCCTCCCCCCTCCCCCATTTCTGTCCTCTGAACATGCATGCAAATCACTGCAGTACAAACTTGCCATTCACAAGGTCTGAACATCTCAAATAAATGACCAGATTTCAAAAGCCCCAGCACTCACCCAGGAACCAGAAAGAAGTTTTCCAATCTGAATAAACCAAAACCCGCTTTGATGCCAATGAGAGCAGTAAGAATCTTGGACAGTCTGTGCCTGAGATGGCCCAAAGGACCTGAGCTCCAAGAACAGGATCTCTGCACAGGGCTGCTAAATCCTTCAGAATACATCCTTCATTGCTGCAGCCTCAGACTTTGGTACAGCAAACCAATAGATGCCTTTCACTACTTTTATATGATATTAATGAAACCAGTGGATTCTCAGATTGCAAATCTGAAACTGCCATCTGCTCAGTGCTCCTGCTTTCTGAGTGCTTGTGTGCTCTTTCTTGATTCTGCCTCACACACATTCTTGATGCCATTGAAGTCAAGAGGAGTTTATTGTTAAAGGTGGCCACGGAGAAGCTACCTGCAGAAGTTGGTAAATTAAGTACCCGTAGTGCAGAGATGCTTCATAATGATTCAAAGAAGAAAATCAAAGTTTAAGAACAACAAAACATATGCTGGTCAGTACTCCTCTGCATTATACTGTTGCTGAGAGGATGAAATACAGGTGAAATACGAATGCTGTTATGTGAAATACATGTAACAACACTTAAGAGTGTTAAATAAATTGTTCTTTTGCTTTAGTTGAAGAATTGTAAACTGAAAACAATGTCCCTTTTATGAGAGGAAAAATGCTGTAAATTAGAATTGTTCAAGAAAATCTATGCAAACTCAAACTATTCCCAAAGACAGAGAGCACATCAGTAAAAAATTTGCTCGTAAAAATCACTATGCTGGTTGCACTTGCCTATTATGTCATTTTCTCTTCCTGCAATTCATCCATAGTCTTCAAACTTGCAATCTCAAGATAATCATTTTCACAGTGCATGCAAGCAGTATGGTCTATGAGACTCAGGTATATGCTTAAAAAAGCAAGCTGTCCATTCAGTTATTTGGTGGGATGAAAGTTAGTCAATGGCTGCTCTGCCCTTCCAGTTTTGGAGGTTTCCTTTCAGTCTTTGTTTCACAGCACAGCCTTGAGTTGCTAGATTCAGATGGGTGTCCATAGTTATGCATTCTTAAAGCACAATTTAATACTTAAAGCTGAGACATCCAACATCTAAGACAAAATACTTCTACTTTTTTTTATATGGATAGATTTTCTTTCAAATATCAGATAATATAAATTGGAAACCAGAACTATACTGTATCAGTAATTTCTTTTACTTGTTATTTAATACATTTATAAGCAAGAAAAGGAAAGAGATGGGGGGGGGGGGGGGANGAAAAAGAAAAGGAATGGGGGGGGGGGGGAACGACTGGACAGATGATGGGGACTTTTAAACATCTGTTACATTTCCAGAATTCCATTCCTGGTAAGACTTTGAAATGTCACAGCTGCTGCCCTTTTGCTTGCATGATTATTTCTCCAGCTGTGTAGAAATGCTGCAAAACCATTTTGTGACCCGTCACAGAAAATATTTTGACTCAACAATCAATAACATAGAAGTTCCTACTAAATGGTATTGCCTAACTCTGATGTTAGAGTGGATAAAAAAAATATTGTTGATTCTTAATCATTGTATTTAGAGGTGAGATGTTTGTAATGTATTTTCCCAGCAAAGTTGCATTCCTTATTCTTTTAAGAGTTTACAACTTGGTTCTTCATACCTCCTCTATACACTTAAGCCCAAGTTAAGGGAAGGGTTAAAAGGCAATTAAGGGGGAGACTTTATCCTTCACTGGAGACTGATTTCTGGCTCTGTACTATGTGCAGGGATAAACCCCCTGCAAATCAGAAAGAATTTTTTTGAGCAATAGACTTTAGAAGTGGCTACCCAAGTACCCAAGAAAATGAAAATGAATGAGAGGGAAAAGTTATCTAAGAGAGCTGTGAGGCTGGAAAAGTCTGGGAAAGCACTACAGGGAAGTAGTGCTTATTCCAATTGCTTCATAAATACTTCCCCTGATGGTTCTGGGTTCTTTTGCAAAATGTCTCAGTTACGAAACTTTGCAGAGACACAATTCTGCCGTTTCTCAGACAGGGCTGACTGAGTGCTGGCCACCTGACAAACGGGGGAGACGCTCCACTGTAATAAGTGGTCATTGAGCTGCCAAGTAAAGCTAGTGGTCTGCAGGAGGGCAAGGGATAGACGGAGGCTCACTTCAGCTCCCCACGTTGTTGTGAGAGGTTTCTCAGAGCCGCATCCAACCTGGACTTGAACGCTTCCAGGAATGGGGCATCCACAATTTCTCAGGGCAAACTGTGACAGTGCCTCACCACCCAAGTAAAGAATTTCTTCCTAATATCTAATCTAAACCTACTGTCATTCAGCTTGAAGTCATTCCCCCTTGTCTTATCTCTACATGCCCTTGTAGATAGATACTCTCTCTCCAGCCTTTCTTGTAAGCTCCCTTCAGGTACTGAAAGATGTCAGTTGGGTCCTCCTGAAACTTTCTCTTCTCCAGGCTGAGCAAACCCAATTCTCTCAGCCTTTCCTCACAGGAGAGGTGCTCCATCCCTCTGATCATCTTGGTGGCTCTCCTCTGGACTTGCTCCAGCAGGTCAATGCCCTTCCTGTGCTAGGCATCCCAGAGCTGGATGCAGCACTGCAGGTGGGTCTCACCAGAGCAGAGTAGAGGGGCAGAATCCCCTCCCTTGCCTTCCTGGCCACACTGATTTGGATGCAGCCCAGGAGACAATTGGCTTTCTGGGCTGTAAGTGCACATGCCTGGGTCATGTCCAGCCTGTCATCTACGAGCACTCCCAAGTCCTTCTCCTCAGGGCTGTTCTCGATCTGTTAATCCCAAGCCTATACTGATATCGAGGGTTGTCCCAACCCAGGTGCAGCACTTTGCACTGGGTCTTGTTAAACCTCATGAGATTCCCATGGGCACGCTTCTCAGGTCCCTATCAGTGAGCTTTTATGTTAAAGCAAAGTAATTTCTGCTTTCTCATGTTTGGCCTGTGCTAGCACAAGTTAAAAGAGCCAAGCTCCCAGACTCTCTGGCACAAATGTGTATCATAGGCCTTGACAATGCTTCACAAAATAGTGATTACTCCTTCACAAATACATGAAAAAATGGAGAAAAAAAGAGACAGAAACCTAGAAGGAAGCATGACTGCCTGTCTCCACAGCAAAGTGTTTTCTACCATCTTGTGATACTGCCCCATGAGATCAGAATATGACCTCTAAATGTTACTTCTCTTTAGTCAGTCTTCAGGGGAGAAGCTAGTGGCTAGCTAGAGATCAAGAGGGAATCCTGTCACACGTACAAGAACAATGTTACACACCTGGCTAAGTGTACATACCTGGCTAACAACATTAAATACCTGTAAGTGTTCATTATCTTAACTTACATCACATTGTTGACTGTGTCTGAAAGCAGGAAAGTAGGCTAAAATGGACAGATTTTTCTTTTTTTTTTTAGGAAATTAGGCAAAACTGCTGCTGGTAACAGCTGCCCACAGATTTCCCAGCCTGTCATTACAAAGATATTGAGGAGGATATTCAAAATTTGGCAAAAGAACTGATTTTCAGATAGATGCTTTCCCACCTCACCGAAGAATGTCTTTAGGAAAAATCATTCAACCCTCTCAGAAAACTCATGTTTTCTGGCTTTTTTTTTCCCATAAAAAAGGGTTCTGAAGGGTCAGTTCTTTAGACTCCTTCCAGTAATACTTGCACATGTAAGAAAATCCCAGGATAACAGATTCTAGACTGACCAGAACTCTATGGTTACACTGGAATAATTTCTCAGAAAAACATTGCATTTTCTGTAATTTGTTTCATAATCTGACGCATAAGGTCAAATATTTAGCCAAATTTGTGGAAGAATTATGTTGAGTTAATTGGAGTTTTGCAAAATATTAGTGGGTGCAAAATGAAACTATTGCCACCATTTTCAAAGCCCTATTTGTTTGAAGTACTGCTGAGCTTCACAGTTACTCTTTAGGCTCTGCATGGAGCAATGCTTTTGGAAAATAAACAAGTATCACACTCTGACCCCATGTTGCACTTGTTCAGTCTTTCAGATTTGCACCCAAAACTCCTGACTGAGCTGCATTTTCACAAGAACTCACATGGGAAACATAAAAAGAAGGGTTATCAGAGACTAGCAAGGGAAGATCATAATCTGTGAAATAAGGATTTAGTTCTACAAGTGGGATATAATCCTGAATGCATTTGCTTCTGTCAAGCCTCCTATGATAATATATAGTGAGATAAATCAGGATGTAGATTCAAGTAGGGATGATAATTTGTCTGTCTTTCTTCAATATCCTGCTGGTAAATGCGGTTTATCAAGGGATAAACCTTGATATGACTGAGTGACTTACTCATTTTTCTAGAACTCTTTCAGTATCGGAAGTTGATACTGTGCAAAAATTTTCAAGGGGAACAACAGCTGGAGCTTCCCAGGAAATAAATATGCCAGAGAGGAGACATTTGACAGGCTGCCTTGCGCCTACAGACTGTGTATTTGTCACAGAGAACAAGTTGCTTTGCTGGAGAAGAGGAAGAGGGTTTGAGAGAAAACAATTCAGGTACCTGAACATAGTCATGACAACCTCAGTTGACACAGGCCCTATGAAGGATTTCAAGACAGAAAATTGAAGGCCTTAGGGAATACCCCAAGCATTGGAAAGTTTCTGGAAACCTTTGTTTACATGAGTGAATCCCACCCTGACAATCAAATGAAGCAGCAGAAGGGTTCTGGTGAGCAGAGAGACATCCGAGGTGGAAGGACAAGGCCTTGAGAAGACAGAGTATACCTGTGACATTCTCTTCTAGAAAATCTATGGGATTAAACATCTCATCATAGGAGAAGAAACACAAGATAAAAGTGGAGAAGATGAAATGGGGAAAAAAGAGAAGAACTTTGTTCAGAATATGAACAACCTAACACAGGGCAAAACAAGCACTAGAGAAACGTGTCCTGGAAACAGGGTATGAAGGGTAAGGAGAAAAGAGGGAGGTAAATCTAATTTTGAGAAACATGTACAATCCACCAAGTTCAAAATACATGAAGTAATACATCCTGCTTCATAAAAGTAGTTTAAAGTACTTTTTAAACAGTTTTCCTTGAAACAGATAAATCACTAGTTTCTGCAACAATGCAGAGGATGATCTCTTAAAACTTTGCCCAGTTCTTCTTGTCACTTCCATACCACAGCTAACATGTTCAGTTTCTCCTTGTCACTTCCATACCACAGCTAACATGTTCCCAGACAATGAAATTAAAAGGACATGAAACTGACAGTTTTTAGGATAAAGGAATAAACCACACAAGAGAGAAAATGGACAAAAAAATTTAAAGGGTTTTCATTTTTTCCTCTAAACAATCCAGAGGGTAAAATTCTCTCAGGAATCCTCTCTCTGAAGTAAGGACAATTGCAATGCTGTAATTAAGACAGAAAGATTACTTGTTAACTCTAATTACATTTTGATTTCTACTATTTTTTATGGTTCATTTTTCTTTGAAAGCTATTACTCACTGGAATGAGCCTGAACAGCTGTGAGCCTTTCTTGGAGATATGGGTTAGGAAATTCTATCATTTGAACTGATTAAGTGTGCACATTCCACTTGTCTTTATCTCATTAAATTGTAATACACAATACACTGTACACACTGGAAAACACACAGATCACATGCACAGGAGACAATCACTTGAGAACTAGAGACACCAGGCTTTCCTGGAGGCCACCTGGGATTAATTCCCACATAGCACAATACATATCAGTTTCATAGACCTCATAAAACTGGGATTAAGATTTCAGCCCTATATTAAGGTACATGACATATTTTCAGCTGTTTTAAAAATGAAAGAGAGAGAGAGAAGAAAATTTTCTTAGAAGAAAATGTGGGGCACAATTTACATTACAAAACTCCCCTTATCTAGGTAATATAGTCTTTCGCCCAGTGCTCTATGTAGGAGGCAGCAGCCTATCTGAAAGGGTTGCATCAGGATGTAATTTTCTTCCCCTGAAATAAAGATTAAAACCTGCCTGGTAAAAGATCACCAGAATCTAGGACATGTTGCACCTCCAAGATAGAATGTTTTACTGGTGGTGTTTCAATTCTTTATGAGACAATGATTTCCACTGCAGCTTAAATTTAAACAGAAGCAGGGAGGTGTTGCTTTTTACAGATCTCTGTTCTTTGATGTTGCTCCTACCTCTAGACCACACAGCATGAAAGAATACCTGTGTGCCATCTTTGGCTTTCCTACCTTTCTAGCTGATCTCTGTTGTGGACTGTTGCAGCTCTTAGATCTATTCTCGGTAAATGCAGTGACTCAGAATAACATATGTTTCCTACCTGAATAATAAAAAGACAAACTCCTGTCACACTCCATATCCCTTATGGCACTCCATACTTGGTTTGCTGAAGCTATAGGGACAAGTCAAATATTAAGAATCTTTAGAGCTTTTGCAAATGCCAAGGCTGTTTTGCCAAAGGCCACAAATTATGCAAAACCATTTTCTTAACAAAAAAAATATTTCAAAATCCCTATTGAGCGCCACATATATGGATGTCAGGTTATTCTCCAGTGAACTGCACTAAAAATCTCAAAGCCTCATTTAGTAATGCCCCGCCTGCCTCTCTTAGCCTGGGTCAGTTGCCATGGCATCTGCACGGCTCTTTAAAAAGAACCCAATGCCAATGTAAGCTACATCTGAGTCAGCTCAGTGCCCGACCTAACAAAAATACTGTTGCCTAAAACTGGGCGCTCCTAGTAGATTTTACCTGAAGCAGACTAGTTTAATCCAGACAATAACACTACCAAGGCAAGACGGTGCATGTAACAGTTATGAACAATAAAATAATTCTTTTTGCCACTGCACTTGTCAAAGAATTAGAAGGTGCCTCTGTGTCATAATGCCCGGTGTCAGAGGAGCTGGTAACTAAAGACAAAATAATACATCAGTGTACAAACAAGCACCTAGCATCCAGAGTAAAAGACTTGACAGCTTGCTTTTTTTTTTTTTTTTTTTTTTCCCCCCGTATTGAGAAAGGGTTAAAACTTCAGTTTTGTCTTCATTTAGATGTTTTCCAAAAATACATGGATAGGAAACATAGGTTTTCTAGGAAGAAAGGGGGTGACAAAGACTGTGGTCAGACAAGCAGTGCTGATATGGCACATTTATCTCCAGGGAAGTGATGGAGAGATGCCTGTTCAGGAGAGGATCATGCTCACCTCCAAAAGGACATCTGGGTTCATTTTTCAGCATGTGTGGAATCTCATTCAATGAGATTGTTATTATTCAGGCTTATTATAGATCTTGTGACGGAAGGAAAAACAGCATGAGAAACAGAGGCCAACAATTTTGTTTCTCAAGTCTCTGATCAGCCCCTGTCAAACTCCTTTTCCTGCCAATAAAAGCAGAAGAGTGTAGTGCTTGAGTGTGTAATAGTGGGAGTCAGAATTCATAAGCACTTAGAGAAATTCCTCCTAAAATTTTAGTAGATACTAACGGTTTTGAACACCACATTTCTTGCAAAATATTGGACATCTTCTATTTTTAGCGCAGCAAACTATCTCTACCTAAAGCAGTCACTATTAAACCCTTTTTGCAGTATATGAAAGAGAAAGGAAGTTTTGTTGGGCAAATTTTAATTTTTTTATAGTGTCGTGAAGGGAGGGTGTTTTTTTTGTTCTGTGTAAACAAACACCTGTTTCTTCAGTCATTCACAATTGACAAAATAATAAAAAGTGTACATGATGTTAGATACAATCTAACAGCATCCTAATCTAGGAGAAAGACGTGCACACCGTGTGAACCAAACGCTGCCCATCTGACTCTGCGATACCCAAGCCTTCTGCACGCCTGTTAATGGGAAAAGCACACATGCAGACGCATGCAGGAACATTCTGCCTACTGGAAGAGAAGAAATCTGCCTTTCACATGAAGTCATTTTGCCAGTGTTTTGAATAGTATTTTCCGCATGTTTTTTCTATGAGATCAGCAGTCATGCCCTACTGTTCCACATTATCAGCCTTTTTTTTTCCACCCTGTGTTTTACATTAGCAAATCAGCCAGCTCTGAGATCATATTACGTAAGTTTCTTGTTTTATTTTTTTTCAATTTCTGTGTTTCTCTAATTAATAGGAAGTGGCTCTCCATTAAGGCCTAGGGATGACAAATGGCTTCCTTTCCTCATTTGTGCACAGCTCAGCTGCAAGCCCATTGTTCCTTGAGCTGCTCTTTCCCAGTGCTGCCAGCCCCAGGGCTGTTGTGCTTCGCAGAGCGAGTACCACTCCAGGAGCAGGAGAACCATGTCATGAATACATTTGTCCCTCACCAGCCATAGGCCCTTGTGACAAAATACAAACATGCACACAATAAACTTTGACCTGTAATTTTGGCCCTCCCCTAAGGAGGATTCACCTCACTTGACATTAACCAACTGAAAGACTGCTGTCTGAGCTATCAGACTGGTTACTGATGCTTCCTCTGTTATCAGTGTGGAGTATTCAACCCATCTGAGGTGGATGAGGATTTTCAGGAGGTGCCTACTTGCTGCTGGCTACAGAGCATACTGAGGCAGCTACTAAATTGAGCATCTACTTTCCAGATGTCTGAAGGGTTATGATATGAATTCCATTGTACATGGTTTCTTGCACCAATTGAAGCCTGCTCTGAAGGAGAAATGTCTTCTTTACACTGCAGTCTGAGACAGTCAACACTACCTCAATTTTCTATTTTGAAGCTGTTGCATGACTTTCCTTTCTTTTCTCTCTCTTTCTGTCATTAATGGGACTGGTAAATATTTTGCAACAAATCATGTACTTCAATGAAACAAAAATTTTGGAAATAGATAGTGAGCACCTTCCAATTTTCTTCCAGTGCATATGCTTTTCAAAGTTCAGTGACTGCATCTTTTGCAGACAATTAGGTAAGGATATTCAACAATTAAAATTCTAAGGCTGTGGGTTAGTCTGGTTTGGATCCATTCACCACAGAGTATTTTTCCTGTTCTGTGGCAGAATAACAACTAGAGGTTATTTGCAATATCTAATTTAACTCTGCTTGGAACTGGTTTAAAAGCATGGAAGTGGTCTGCTATAATGACTCAGTTGCATGGCAATAATTTTGAGCTGAGATGGAGTTATTTAATATGCTGAAATATGATTGAGATTATCTTGTCTAAAAATTAAGTTTTGTGAGTTGGAAATTTATTTTCTGCAGATGAACCCTAATGTGCGCTTAAAATTCATAGTTTCTAAGAATGCTATTAGTGAATTTATTTGCTGCAATATTCCTGAAAAAAAAAAAGTAGAGCAGAATGATGTATTGGAAATACATTTGCTACTTTTGTACAGCAAGTTAGAAGCTGAGCATTAACACAGAACTAACAACAGGTTAAAAAAGGAAATTTTGAATTGTTATTCCCATTACATTTCTTCTCAAACAAAATGTTGACAATCGTTTGGTTGTCTCTGGTATATAAGATGTTATGAGGCAATGGTCATTTCAAGTAAGGCCATTCTCACTTGCATATTGAAGTCCAAAGATAATTTCTGATTTTTATTTGGGAAAAAATTCTTGAGTCCTGCCAATTATTTTTAAAATAGGGCTGGAATAGTTAGAACTAGGTGGTGTCACAAAATTGAACACATATACAATAGCTGTTAAAATGAGATATCATATTGACAAAGCTCAGGAGACAACAGCCTGTAAGAAAACCGCCTGTGTTACATCCATGGTCTTCTCTGAGAATCTTCACTGGGAATCCTTCCCTGAGTCCTGGCCATAGCACCCTTCCAAAGAATCTGGAATCTCTTTTCCCTTCCTAGCCTTGTTCTCATGTCTTGATAGAAAGTGTGTTGCCTTCCAACAGGCAATTCTAATATGTTACTTCTTTCTTGTTCTCCCTATGTTTAAATTTTGATATTCCATATTCCTGTCCTGCATGGACTGGGATTTCCCAAACTCTCTTCTGTGCGATGGAACAACCTAATATTCTCGATCCCCTTTATTAATTGGTCACAAAAACCAAAGGGTAGAGCATTGGTCATACTTCAGTTATTGAGGTGAGTAAAGGATGTGTCAGAACTGATACTTTAGTCTCTGGCAGCTAAATGCTATAGCAGCACATGCTGCTGAGAGTTACTAGATGGAGGATCTGTTCCACAGAGGTGTGCTGGTAAGCTTATTTAGCAGCTGTGCCTAGATACAGGTCCAAACAAACAAGGATCTGAAAGCTGGCTCCAAATCAACAGCCTGGTGACCATTCAGCTAGACTTAGAACACATTTTGTCCCAAGGCTTTTAGTGCTTTCTATTTTCTGCAGGAAAATCTCCACTGAATTACTGTTATGCACCTTTCACCCAACAGAAGAAAATATGTGATTTCTTTGCATTCTGAAAAGTTGATTTAATATTGAATCCTAGTTGGTAATTTGGCAGTGGTACAGATAAACTCTCACAAATTTCAGAAGTGACTGTTCAAAGAGGGTGACAGGCATTAGTATGCTTGGCAAAAAAAACCCAACAAACTCCACACTGATAACTCAGCACATTCTTCTCTGTTTTCTTTGTCAGGCTCTCTACTGGAAGTATTTTGCAACCACACTCACAGAAATTCCATTTTGGTTGCAAAACCTTTGCCCACACTAGAGAAAGCTATGCCAGCATTGGGCTAAAATTACCTCCAGAACTGTAAGGCAAGTAAAATATCCAGGAAGATTCCTCTTTCAAAAGTTAACTGTGACAATTACAGGCAATGTCCCCTAAGTTTTAGAGAAGCTCTGAGAATTTCTGCTTCAGTTTCCAAAGCTCCATTTCCAGGAGCCTGTTTGACTGATGCAGATCTCTGAGATCACGTGTGTCTAAATATTTTCCTTAAAAAAGCAGCACTGATACTGCGCCTTCCCCAACAGGAGCGCTTCCTAGCTAAAAGTAATAATTATCAGCAAACCCCAGAAATTAAAGGCAAGTTGTTTGAAAATATATGCTTCGTCCCAATTATTAGGGAACTAAAATTTCCTTATTCCCTTGAACAGGCACGTCTATCAGCCTGACAATCAGTTAGATGCAGCAGCTCCAACTTCTGGTTGAGGAATCCAGAGGTTTATAGGATTTATAAAGTATATCTGAGGTTTTTAGGTCACTAGACTACATCTGACCTACTTTGGTAATGACTAAAAAGTGTTACTATCACTGCAAGTGTTTGTGTTCACACTGATGTCCATGGTGGTTTATGCAACTTGAATGGACTAAGGTTTTTTTTTTTGTTAGAAAATGATGATGGTCTTACTCTGTCTTCTGGAGAAGGTAGATAGCTCCAACATAAAGAACTCAAGTCAAAAAAGAAATATGAACATAGATCAGAATGGAAAAGCCCAATCATCAAGAACATAGACGATCTGTGTCAGGACAAATGAATATTCTCTAGGCTTGTGAGTCTAGTATCATTCACAATATTAGAAAAAGTCAAAAGAAAAAGAAAAAAAGAGGCTGGGAAAATTTCTATCCCTAATATAGTAAGCCATGCACAACACCTGGTAATGCTTGGGATTCCAATAACATCTCAGAATATAGCTTTTTTTTTCTTTTACAAGCCATACTGGTATTATGCACTCTATTTTTTCTATCTGAGCAACATAGATTGGCAAGTATTCTAAACATTTCTGGAGACAGTCTCTCAAATTTTGCTTCACCCACACTTAAAGCATTGCTATTTATTTTCTTGGATTAGTCTCTTCCCTGGGGACAGAGCCAGCATCAGAGAAAATGCCCTCTAAGAATATGAAATGATTGATAACTAGGTTATGTCTAAAAAACAAGAGAAAAGGACACTTAGTTAATCTCACTGTAATACCCCAGTTATTACTCTAGTATCAATGTGTACCACGGAGAAGCAATTTTGTAAGTCAGACACCAAAACTAGGCATAGAGTAACTATTTCCTGTGGATCCATTACAAATTTTCTTTGTTTCCTGTTTATTTCATTAATTAAATCAGTTATTAAACAAAGTAATGGAAAACAATTTGTTAAGGATTTATTAGAAAGAAGATCCTGCAGACTCTTCCCTACGATATAGTATTTAACTGTCTTGCTGGGCTGGGCTTCCTTGAAGTAATCACTTGCGCTTTGTTTTGGACAGCTTTTCTTGTAAGATCTGCTGAAAACTTCCATTTCCTGCAATGCTCACAATGTCATAGTGCAATAAGAGCAGGGCTGCTCAGATCTGCCGTGTGACCATGCAGTGTTTAGTTGCGTCCTCGTGCTCTCCCTGCTCATCCACCCTCTTCACCTGGACAAGAGGGTGTCTGATGCCAGGCTGCCTGTGTTTGTGTTGTGTTTGCCCAGGGCCTAATCCCACAGAGTCCCTGTCTGTAAGTATATACCTAAGCTCTCTAATTTACATAAGATACAATATAAAAAACAAGATCCCCCTTTTACTTACACATAAAAGACAAAGAAAAGTAACGGAAGTAGTCACAAATAAAATATTCATAAGAGGAGAGCTTTGAAGTTAATTTTGAAGACAGGAGGAGTCACAACTCACTGGAGAAGCCAAGCCCCTGGAGAAGAGCCTGCCTCTAGCTCAGGCCAAGGTGAATTTTGGGTGGGAAACAGGAAGATTGGCAGTTACAGAGGACAAATGAGGGTCCTTGCCAGTCCGCATATTTTGTAGCCAGGCCAGTTGGGTTTGATAACAGACTGCTCCCACAACCTGAAAATTCTGTGCCAGACAATTTCAATAGGGAAATGGGGATTTTTACAAAACGAAACAGAAAAAAAGTTACCACCCACTCTGCTCGTCTTCCTGCAGAATTTACCACACAGTATAGTCATTTGCCGCTTACAGAGTACTATGGGTTTCTGTCCCTGTGCCAGCTTGCAGAATTTACAAATGAGAGAGGTGAAGGTGTTATTAGCTTACTGTACAGCCAGTGGGGTGGGTGAGAATGCAGAAGAGTAAGGGCATGGGTACAGAGGCAGTATGGAGTGGTGTCACATGCCCAGTAACAGCTCAAGTGAAATAACTGGCAGTATGGATGCTGACACAGTTGCCTAAATGATGAAAGGTTCCCAAGTGATTGGAACAGGTCACACCTGAAAATTTTCATTATGCTGTTTACATATCCAGGAAAATACAAGTGTTTTTGTTTGACCCAGTTTTTTTCTTTATAACCAAGAACAAGAACTGGATTTTGGATTAAAGCCCTTACTTTGGAAAACAGTTTTGTGCTGTAGAGCACATTCCATAGTCTGTGCCAAGGCTGCATGAGTGCAGGTCACCTGCAGCTGCAGCTCTGGTATTAGGCTATTAAGAACTTTTTTAACAACCAAATCTGCTGTGACCATGTCTTTGAACAGGGCTTATTTCACTATAGTACTAAAGGTTAAATTTCAAACCAGCATATCCCTGAGTTAATGTTTCCTTTAGCCTTTCATGTCTGTTTACTGTTCCACATACCTGTTACTATTTTAGGTCAGAGAACATTTGTATGTAGGTAAGAGTATACATATCTGAGAGACTATTTCTGCAGGGATATTATAGAGGGTAATTTTAGGTCCAGGACACATACTGAGAAGTGGACAGGCTGCCAGAAGGATTATAAAACTGGTCGTGTGTTTTCAAATCCAAAGGACAGGTTTCAATTAAGCAAAGCTAGGTTTGGCTGTGATAGAAATCAGTGCCAGGTAGACAAGGCTTCTCTGATCCCTCTCCTGCCCCATCCGCCCTTCCCATTTTGTACTCTTGGCCAGCTATGAGATGAACATTTGCTCTGAACTTGCACAAACCCTTGCAGCATGACAGTCTCTGGAAAGGAGTTCCAAGGTGAAAGGTTTCTATATAGCTGACAGACTATATTGGTGCAAGGGCATGTCAGAAGCTGGCCCATTGCCAGGAAGATAACCTACCAGTCGGTATTCTGGAACTCACTTGCATTAAACAGGCAGGAAGATGCTGTGTTTTGCCATTGTATAGGTTCTGACTCGGTGCCAAAATAAGCTCCCGAAATGGATGCACAGCGCAGCATCTAAAACACTGCACTGTCCCAACTGTGGTAAAAGGAAAACACTTCTTTCCCTGTTGCTATGTACTTTGGCAGATGTCCCATCCAAAGAATTGTGCTCAAAGTACTCTGGAAACACCTGCCAGGAGACTACTTGGGAATGTTGTTTAAACAATCCTACCTGCCAACTTTCCAGCACTGTTGACTTTGCAGTACCAAAAATGCGTCCTATTTTAAAACGGGCTTGATGGATAGCAGGAACTGGGCTATAAGGATGAAGCACAGAATGTGCTTAAAATCTGCTTGCAGTTTCTGAATCTGTTCAAAGTATGTAACTGTCTAATGTACAGATGTTTCAATATGCAGCAGTATACATGATTGGACTCCTGACAGGAACAGATACGTAATAATGGTATGTGTTGATGTTGTATGGTACGTGTTGTGTGAAGAGAGGAAGGATGTGTTTTTCCTACAGTAATTTACTCTAAAAGGGCTTCCACATAATTGTACTCTGATAAGACGTCTTTTTATATGTGCGTACAATATTTTTAATAGAGCTATAACAATTTGCAGGGCAATGCTTTCACGTACAGTGTTTGTTCTCAGGAGAGGTCATGCAGAAGCAGAGGAAAAGAAAGTAACCTCTTGCCAGATTTGTCCAGTGAAGGGAAGAGAAGGTGCAGGCAGATAGAAAAAATGTCCTTTTTCCACACACACAGACTTAGCATGCACACATACACACTGGCACGGCCAGAGTTAATCTGGTAGTGATGAAAATACGGTCTGCTTCATTAACATTAGTCAGTGCAAGACATATTGCCAGATCTTCTAACGGGGACACTGAATTTCCTTCCATCCCCACCATGCACATACTTCTATTTCCCCATACAGTGTGCTTATTTTCAGATGTAGGTAGCTCAGTGTCCATTTAGTTGATTTCCCTCTGATCCCTTTGAGGATTTCAGAGATCTATTCATGTCTTTGTACTTGGCCCACTCCTAACACGTTCTTGTGCTGGAGAACTTGAATCCCATAGCAGTTTTCTGTGTGTGAAGGTCTGTGAGGTTATTCCACCCCCCTTTCACTAGTTCTAGTAATAGCCTTAGTCCATAAATTTAATCTCTTTGGGGAACTTCAGCAAACATGGGAAATGGCTCTCTAAAGGATCATCTTAGGCACAAGGAGGAGGCTCAGCTTCTCTGACTCAATCATCCACACTATGCAAGTTCAGTCCTGCAGGAAAGGCTGCATCAGAGCTTTTGCTGATCCATGGATGTGCCAAAATGCTTAAATCTAAAGTTGCAATTGACTCCCAAGAACATGCAGCAAATCAATGAATGTCCATCAATGTGGCAAACAGCTAGTTCCTTCAAGCTCTCTCAAAACTTTCCCACTGTTGACCCACAGCAGTGAGGAATACATCTGCCACTTGTAATGCAGTATTTTGTGAACTTCAAAACTGTTCTAACCAGCTAAAATCAAGAAGCTGTCTGAAGTGCTCTTTATGTCCAGATAAAAAGAAATTGTCTGCTGTGCCAGCACAAGTATATAACTCCATCCTGAAATATTTACAGTCTTATTGGGCTGCATTTTTCTCCATCTGAAGCCAAGGAAGTATTTCCCAAAGACTACTGACTTTGTAGGTCTATTTATATCCAGCTTCTCTTGAATGTCAATGGAAAGATTCTTGTTGACTTCAGTAGGAGCTGGATCAATGATCATATTACTGAAGTCATCATTCATGAGACAAAAGGCTCACAAAATTTAGCTGCAGCTACTCTGTCACTAAACAGTGGGTGAAATTTTTTGCTGACCTTTCCACTGCAAAGGCACCTGCATCATCAGAACAGTCCCAGCTGTTGTTCAACACTTTAGAAAACATTCACAAATATTAGACATCTTTTTGTCATGTAAAGTGCTCTGGCTCTATCACTCCATCTTACCGGTGGAAAAGGCATAGGTATCCCTAATGACAAGAGCAGGCTGAATACTGTACAACCAACTCCATGGAAAACACCGAAATACAGAGCTCTAAGCTTGGCTTGAGGACACCTAGCATTTGTTTTTGCAAGCTTCCATCTTTCACGTGCAGTATGCTGTCAAGGAGAGAGTTTATATCCTCAAGCCGGTAGCAGACACGTGAAAATGTAAAAACCTCCCACATCCTTAATCAGCCACTGAAATCCATAGATGTGTGTCAGGGACACGTAAAGCCAACAGAATGCATGCACATGCTTTGGTTATCTTATTCTCTGTAATGGGATTGACTTGGCTTTATATCTAATTTTCCTTTTCTAGTGTGGGGTCTGTGATTCCCTTCACTGCCATTACAGTCTGATAGCTCAGTACATCTTTGCCTACAGTGTTTTTTGTTTGTTTGTTTATTTACTTTTCTGCAGGAATGCTACAGCGTTTGCTTTGTTTTCTGGTTTCCACTACATCAGAATTTCTTTTCTTCTTTTTAACAATATAGAAACCAAAACCAAAATTGTGTCTTTAAAAAATATTTTCAGGAGGAATAGTGCTCTAAGGTATTTATTTTTAAAAGCCTTTATGGTATTTAAAAATATTTAGTTTAGTGCACAGAATATATATGCAGCACTTTGATATTCCTGCAAGGTTCAGATCTCTGACTTCATGGGAGGAAATTTTGTTTTAGTTATTATGAGCTCTTTTATCCATTGTCTAATTCTTGTTTCCTGTATTTTTAAGTACAGGAGACTGAAGAATTAAGCTGATTAAAATCAGAAAAATGTTATTTTAAAAAGCTAAATGTAATTTCTGAGGTGAACTGTCCTATGCATAGCATTCTTAAACATAAGAATTTTTCAGCACTCTGACACTGAAATGCTTTTTATTATAAGGTATTGTGCTACAGGCTCTGAAAGATGCTTGAGATACTTGGCTCAGGTTTATCTTCTACGTGTAATGAAGCCTCTAAAGCAACGTGATAACAGATACTAAATTACAGCAGCAAATATGAGTAGGAGGTGGAGGTTGTACTCAGGGCTGTTTGTGATGTCGTATTGTGTTTATCAAGAACTCAGTTATTATGCTTCCCGTATTAAATTTTGCACTTAGAGATCTCTTTTCTATGTCTGAACCTACAGACTGCCATTCATATGCAAGTCCTTTCCCTAAAACTGAGGGTCTTTTTCCCCCAGAGAAACAGTAATTTGTAAGCAGTTGCTGAATGCAGCTGTAATCTTCTTGATAATTTAGTCAGGAAAACTTTAATCCTTCCCACAGCAGTACACTGAATTTTTAGAGTGAAATCATGAAGACACAGGAGCTTGGAAACTAAGGGGCTTCTAACCAAAAAGCCTCTATAACCTTACCACAGGTTTGGGGAGATCAGATTAGGAATTATGAAAAATTCCTACATTTTATTTTGGGGTTGATGGCTTTGCTTCATCAGAAATGCTTTCATTTTCCTTCCCTCTTCTTTCTCTCTCTAATTTTAATAGTTGAGATGGAGCTACAAAGACCCAGTCATTTCATTCAAGCAGCAACTAGACCCCAGTTGCTTCCAGAATTGATTGTATTTGACTTTAGCCACAAAACCTAGGTCTTAAATGCTGGCTGTGCTTGGCAGCGTTAAAACCCTAATAATAGAAAAAAGATTCAGCTAGGAATTACAGAGCAAGTTGCTGGAACTTGACCAAAAAATAGTGTCAGACGTGTCCGTGCTGGGCAACTGTTACTGCAAGAGACTGTAGAGTCCTTTGTGGTAAATGGGTCAGAGAAGGGTTGCTAGTGAGAACTGATAACTTCATGACAACTTGCTCAGCATGGCAAAAGGCAAAGAGTATGGAGAGTACATGAAGTGTTGCTGATACACAGGCATTCCTAATCCTAAAATGAAAATTTGTTGGAGTGCTCCAAGGTATACTATTGTTCAGTTCCTAATGTTGACCCTACAACATTTGACAGATCTTTGAAGGATGGGAAAAATCTGCACTGGACTTCATATCTCCATGTCAAAGAAGTAAAGTGCCTGTGAGAACCATCTACCTTGGTCTTATGTAATCTGAGGACTTCTGAATATTATATGCCATTTTGGCTGGACAGCTTGAGCCAATTCCAGCTCCCTTAGTAGTAAAAAAGAAAAAGAGCAGTGGAAAAGAACCAGCTAGTGTATTCCCTAGAAAGAGCAATAATAAAAAAGTGGTATGCAACGAGGCGGTGGTATGCAAAAAGGAATGGTATGGCCATAGAAAATCAGGGATAAACAGCGGGGAACAGTATGTACACAGCAAAAGTAACTCTCTCCTACACTATTAATGACCTACTGTTTTCCTCTTAAGGCCAAGAAGCAGGGGAACAAAGCATCAGGCCCAAATCAAAGCAGACATGTAAGAAGCCTTCTGGGACAAGAGCAATATCCCCAATCAGCCAAATCAGGTGAGAAGACCACACACATGAAGGGACCAGCTGTCCCTTCCCACTCCATGTACTGTGCTTCTCCCCATCACCTGCCTCTGCTTCTGGTTGTGACCGTGGCAGGGTGGCTGTGGCATGGCTAAATGGCAGGAGAAAAGACGGGAGGGACAGGGAGAAGAGTAAACATGCACCAGTACTAGCCACAGGGGCTCTGTGGGCCCAGGACTCCCCAGACGGCATCCAAATGGTGCAGCCCCATCTCTTTGATTGTGGCATGTGGCCCAGGTGACATTTTGGTGGCTCTTTATATGCCTGATAGTGTTAAAGCCTTTTGCTGGAGTCACAGCACCTTGTTCTTCTAGTGAAAAGTGCTAATCAGGTCCTTTTCCAGCAACTAGCTCCAACGGCATTGACAATCACCTTTTAATTTATGGCCATAACCTGCTTTCTTAAAGTGCATTTTATTTATTAACCTGCTGTTTTGTAGTAGTGTCTGTTCCATTTTGATACAGGTGCAGATGCAAAATGTAACAGTTTTATTAAATCACGGATTTTGTGTCTTAACAGTTTTGCTATTCGCTACACTCTGACAGGCAATGTTATCACAGTTTATTGGGCACAAAATACCAGTCTTGAAACAATTCTGCCCTTTCTTATTTTTTAATGAAGATATTAATGAATGTGGAAAATGTCTCAAGTTAATTGGTTCCTCTCAGAGGGACTGGAATGGGAAAAGGAAATGACAAGGGAAATAGGTATAAAAATAAACCATTCT
Organism: Falcunculus frontatus; assembly: GCA_013398115.1. Taxonomy (NCBI): domain Eukaryota; kingdom Metazoa; phylum Chordata; class Aves; order Passeriformes; genus Falcunculus; species Falcunculus frontatus. The sequence goes on from VZRV01002221.1 coordinate 3,045,109, forward strand.
TGTGCTCTAAATTTCCTGATCCCCTGGAGTTTTTCATAAGCTGAAGTAAAGGAAAAACCTCACAGCTGGTGCATTTTTGCATTTTAGATGCATATGAGTAAGAATATTTATGTTTTAAAATACCAACATAATTTTAAACCACCATTTTCTAATTGCAGCTGATATACGCTTCATGTGTTTCTTGGCAGCTTCATTTGGAAAAGACACAGGGACCTCAAAAAGTGTAGGATTTCATTAGGAAAAAAAAAGCAGCACAGGCTGCTGTATATATTGAGGAGCTTGACAAGCTTATAGGAAATCAGAGGTACAGATAGGCCAGCCTCCTTCGTCCAAGCTCCATCTCCATGAACTAAACTCGGGAACATTTTCTGCCTGGGACAGAAGAAAGTCTTATGTGCCTAGGTAAAAAAGAACAGTATGTGCTTAGGCTAAGCCAATCGCCCAAACTCGTTTTCCATAAACAAGGCTCTGCTACGGAGACATAACTGTGTTTAATCCTGTCTGGATGACTTCATTTGCTAAGCACTCCAGAGCTTGCCATAGACCATGTGATTCACCCAGCTCCATTCACTCTGGAAAGTGGCTCTCTGACTCTGAAGTAGCAAAAAAAGGTCATTTATCAGAACAGTAGAATTAACACTTGTCCCACTGGATCATGAATACCCTAAAAGGTATATCTTTCTTTCGGGAAAAGTCTTTACAAACCATTGTAGTTCACTGATTTTTATCCTTTTCCCTTTAAAATAATCTCAACCCACTTCCAACATGGATTCACAGCAATTCCAACTACTGGATAGCATGGTGAAGAGTTTCATCCTGACTATAAAATAAATCAGTATTTTGATTTCTCATGCATGTTATATTTTAGGTGGACATTATATAACTGCTTCATGCAGCAAATAATTTTTAATTAACCTTTATGCACTTTTTTTTTTCTCCCCCACTACATGGAAGAGCTTTCCCTACCCATGGCAGGCGGGTTAGAACCAGATGTTCTCTAAAGTCCTTTCCAACTCAACCAGAAAAAGCTGGATTTTGAGTCCCTTTATGCCTTATGTCATAACTCTGTTTCAGCTAAATCAAGCATGCAGACAACTGGGAAGTAAGAACTGACTCAAAGACAGTGCAGGTTTTGGCCCTGAAGGTGAGGCTTTCAGATCTGCCAGTGAATGTGAGGTGCCACACAGGTTTCTCAGGCTGAACTTCTCTCCACCATACCCTCGAGCTAGAAAAGCAGGCCAGGGAGCAACAGTCCCCAGAGTCTAATTAAAAGATCCTGGCTTGTGGTGTGGGAAATGCCTCCATGATGAATAGCACTTTGCTGCACTGAACAATCTGTTCTTAAAACATAAAATGGATGTGCTGATTGTAAATTGGGGATCTGCTTTACTTTTACTGAACTAAGGAACATTTGCCTACATGATTATGAATAGAGTCCGGGCAAACTGCTAGAACTCTTCAAGTAGTAATCAGTGGGCAGTGACCATTAGTGTGGACAGAAGTCTGATCCGGATCATGATAGACACGGACCTCGGCAAAATCTACAAAGGCTGAACTTGTCATATGTTTGCTGCATAACAGAGTGAAGTGCAGGGGGGCCAGATCTGGAACAGAGTAAGGTACCTGTCGAGGTTTGACACTGGCCCAATGCCAGCCACCCACGAGAGCTGCTCGCTCACCCTCCCCGCCACACCTGGGCAGAGGAGAGAGGGAAAAAAAAATTGACGAAGGCTTCATGGGTTGAGATAAGAACAGGGAGAAGACACTTCAAGGGCAAAACAGGCTTAACTTAAAGTTGCAAAGTGAATTTATTGCTAACAGAATCAGAGGAGGATAATGAGAAATAAAATAAGCCCTTAAAACACAAAGGTGTTTCCCCCAGCCCGTCCCTCCTTCGCACTGACAGTGCAGGGAGACAGGGCATGGGGGTTTTGGTCAGTTCATCACTGAGATTGGCAAAACCAATACAGTAGCTCAAAAATATCCATCATGGTGCTACACCAAATACTGCTTTAGATGACTTGACTAAGTTTTGTTAATATATAATTCATTCATGTTCACAGTTTACACAAAGACACCTGAAGTATGCTCCCTGTTATTCCTGTACCATTGTCAGATTCTTTTAACAGACCAGGACACCAAAACTTATGTCATGCCTTAAATGTGGAAAACCAGTGATCTCTTTCAAACGGGAGATACTGAAACATAGCCTGAAACAATGTTATTCTCACACTTGGACCACAAGCTCCTGGAACTGAAAAACATTTTCCAATTAAAATTTTGTCATAAATGACACATTATCCTAAGAAATTTTAGTTTGACCAAAAAGAAAATTTATAAATTATAAAAAAAACTGGTGGAAGATTCCAAACCACCATGCAAGAGCAGACCTGAGTGTGTGGATTTGGAGGACACAGTTTTCAGGAAGGGATGAGGATGGTAAGCATATACAGGCATTGACTACTAGAAATAATCCAACAAAACCAAGGCCCATCATGTGAAGTGCTATGCAAAATACCAAGATATGGTCAGCTAGTGCCAAGGAAATCTCATAATGTATATTCATGTAGGATCTTTGGGGGCATGCGAGGCAATTTTCTTAAGAGGTGTGCTGTAGCTTACTCAAATGTTTTGCTGTTTCTCCTGTTGGCTTAGCATTAATATGACTTTCAGAATGATTTTAAATTTTTTGTGATCCCAAATATTGTAAGCTCTGTTGGCTTTTGTTTGTTTGTTTATTGCTGCTCAGTTGAACTGAACTAAATTCTGGGACAATGTCTCTTGCAGAGAGATCAGTATCTCATTTCTCCTTTTGTGGACTTGGCTTTTATTCCTTTTGCTAATCTCATCGAGATTGCCTGTAAATCATTCCCATCAGGGCTGCTTTTCTCATTTTCTTCTTTTGTTTCTAGAGTATTTTACTGGCTGTTTTCATCCAAGGAACAATTTCTGCAGCCAGGCCAAAGAGCTTCTTCAAAAGGCACTTATTTAAGTGCCTCTGAAAACTGAAAGGAAGACGACAAAAAACTTGAAACTGATATACTCAACAGAGAAATAAGTAAAGGGAATGAGACATGGAGATACCTCAGGAACTTAGCAGCACCACCACAGGGTTCTACCCAGTCTCACAGCACACCAGCCCTGCTTCCCTTGTACAGGTTGGCAGGCAAAAAACCACTCAGTTATTCAGCTGCCTAACTAACTAACTTAACTTCTTTTTTGGTTTTTACAATGAACACATCAGTACCTTTAGACAATATAAAGCACCATGCTCCCTAACAGAGTAGAATTATATAGATACACACATGCATGCAATGTGTATACTTCTTTTGATGACAAATGCTGTCACCAAATTTAGAAGAAGAAGCTACAGTTTGGAAAGAAAAATATATTCCATACTAAAATGTGAATTATGTACTAAATGTATCTCCTGTCACATCACGATTCAGAAGAGTTCCACACCCACAGTGTCAAAGGCTGAGTGTATTCTGTGCAGAATGATGTTTTTAAATCAGGTTTTGCAGGGGAAAAAAAGCCAATAAAATCTGTTTGCCTTTTTCACACCTCAGAAAATGAAATCTCTTAAAAGAAATTAATAACAGATGGATAAATAAAAGACCAGATTTTTGAAGCTAATAAAAATAGTTATGATTCCCAGTTAACCCTGCACTGCAGTAGCAAGAAGTATCAGACTTGCCTAGGCAGTTTGAAACTCCCAACTAAAAAATGCTACAAGAAAAATTTGGGCTACAATCAGGTCATCATCACAGAAAGGATATTAGGAAGAAAGCAAAGAGAAATATTTGTTTTTGTTACTCAGATGAAATGTTTAAGCAATATGCATGAGCCAATCCCACTCCCCACTGGGTACTGAGACTCTCTGGTTACGAGAAACTGTTCTTCAGAACTGCCTAATTGGAGCTGCTGGATTGGACCTTAAAGGACTTGCAAGAAAAAACTCTAACAGTTTGTCCCCCAATTAGCACTCCAAAATATGTTGTCCAAAATCTAAATTTTAAGAACTTAGCCTATTCTGTAGATTAGATTTTTTTTCTCCTATCCAGCTTCTCCTACTGCTTGAATAAGAAAAAGAAAGTGAAAGTCATCCTTTTGGCTAATGATACATCTTGAGGATAAAGAGGGAAAGAGAAAGACCTACATCTTGATTAAAATTTATCTGTCACTGGGGTTGTTTCTGTGCAACTCTTGTGAGTCTACCATAAATCAGCTCAGTTAAAATATCATGCTATACGTATCATTCCTTTCCATTGCCATGACATTTTGACTTAAGAAAGAATAATGTCAGCCCCTGTCATCTAGGTTTGCTTGGTAATATCTCTTTTCCTTTTTGGCTGGTGTGTCTCTCACTTTCCCATCTTGCTGATGGAAATTCTTGTACTTTTGCCTTTTCCCCTAATATTTCCTGTAAATGTCTTTTTTAAATGACAGTTGATGTTGCAAAATAAATGAGAAAAGGACATACCGTAAATACTGCATTTCAGTTAAAATCATGTTTCTGAGAAGAGATACGACCATTCCAAATGAAAAGCAAAACTGTCCCAGTCCCACAGCTGGACTGAATATTTATGAGACACAGAGTTTTTAACAATTGCTGGGATGAGATGAGATGTGAGTCCTAGGCATTTTCCTAGAAAACTAGAATGGACAGCATTGTAAGTCAGAGGACACCCCCCCCCCCCCCCTTAACCTTTCCAATTTGCTTCACCTAAAACTAATCTATATTGCCCACAGCATGGGGTTTTTATCAAAAGGACTGAGCAGAGACAGGGTGGGGATCCTGTTATGGCAGGGTGTGTTTCTCTGTAGTTGTAAAGACTCATCCCTCCATTGTATTTACAGGAAAAGAAAATCAATCTTATGAGCATGTCCTCATCTTAACCCAGTTTCTGTACTCACAGATAAGAATGAAATCCAGACTCCCCACATCCCCTGGGTTGCATCTTATTGACTGTAAACCTCTGGATCTGCCACCTACTCTAACGCTGAGATGTTGCTTGTAAATTGGTAACAGAATTCTCAAGGAAGTAAAATATTTATAAAATCATGGATAAATCTGGATCAAAGTATTATCTCAGATTTTAAAACACTCAACTGAACTAGGTAGTACTAAAAATTTTTTTTTAGCTCCTAGACACTATTGAAGGACAATAAGTTAAAAATAAATCAAATCCTTACAGTAAGTTTTAGTCTAAATCTGAATAATCCTTATTAGGAACATGGAAAGCCATATCATCTTCAAAGCTGCTCCACTTGCTCAGCTTTGACCCTGGGCTCACACCCAGACTTTTTGTTCCAGAGATTTTCTGGCTGCCTGCTATAGATGCAGTGGAAGAGTCTTGAGAACTTCACAGGAGAGAGGAGGGAGCAAGGAGCATACCCCGGGACTAAGCTGCAAGGGTGTATTAAAACTGCAGTCCAGGTTCAGCCCCTGGTTAAGGGAGATACCTAATGAATAAACTGGATGTATCAGAGTTCTGGGGCAGTAAAGCACTTCCCCAGTCCAATCTCCCTAAGTTCAATTTTTTACTGCTAAAAGAAATAAAAATTGACAGTCTGATCTCAGTTTGTCCATGGGCTACAAACCCATGGATAACCTCCAAAGTGCCTTACTCCACCTCCACCAGACTTCTTCCTCCTCAAGTGTCACCCCAGATGACCCATTGGGAGGAATCACATTCTCTGTCAGTCAGGGCAAGGAGGACCAGAAGCCTCCTCCACAGGTGACAAGGTTTTCTGCTGTGCCCCCACAGCATGAGCTTAGCTGAAGGGTTGGCACGCATCAAGAGACCCGTGGGGCTCAGCAACCACAACACCAGGCTCTGTGTCCCTGCAGAGTGCTACTTAGATTTGAAAAGGCAGCTTGATTTCTGGACTTCATGTGGCTTGCCCCACTGGAAACCTGTCATGGGGGTCCAAATTGCACAGACTTACAAAGACACAGAGGCCAGATAAATATGGAAAGACCAGTATGATTCTCAGTAAGACTACAGGTCTCCCAGATTATCATACAGCCGTTGCAGCACAGGATTAACAGAACTCCTTGCTGACAAATTTTCCTGCCTTTAGGCTTGTTATTTTAGGGTGCTAAAACAGTTTTAATGCAAATAAAAAGTTTTAAAGTGTTCTTAGCTTATCCTTAAAAATTTTTTAGAGAATTATTTTTTTTAACAGACAGGGATACCAAAGAGAGTAATACCGAGTGATTTTTCTTAAAATGGTAGAAGAATTATGGGGAAATATCTGATATCAAATACATAACGGTAGGTGTATCATCAGGGCTATGGAATAACATAGATACATATGACCATTTTGGACAGGATATTTTGGGAAAAAAAAAGATTGTATAATTATTTTCCTACTAAATTTTTTAAAATTAAAATTATGCCTTTTTCTTATGGTCCCTCTTTTCCTTTTCCAGAACGAATGATTTTTATCAAAATATACTTTTCCAATGCTTTTGTTGAAAAAGAGTTTCTCAAACACCCACGGAACAGCTCCAGTCAAGAATAGGGTTTCATTCTTACAGTTGATACTATGGCGTTATTTCCCCTTACATATAGCGAGTACAACCATTAACAGTGGCTTATGGTATATGGCAGACACGGTTTCATACTGTCTCATAAAAGCAGCATTCCTTACCAGAACTTTACTACCCAGAATATTAGAGATTAAGGCAACACAAGGGAGAAGCAAGCAGGTAACTGCTATAGAGACAGAGAACAAAACTGGGAGGACTTTTTCTCCTGATGCACAGAGCAGTTGGAGGACAGGCAACGTGCTTGGCAGAAATGAAGTGGCTGCATTTTTTAAAGCGTGGGGGGAAGCTTACGTGAAGGTACACAGCCAAAAGGGGGGTGAGAAAGTGGAGGGAGTTGTCCTGGGGAACAAATATGCCTCAAAGCTTTTAGCAGCACTGCCTGACTTGCAAACTCAGCAGCCCACTGTTTAGTCCATCTATAATGCATCTAATAGCACTGGTGTATACATTAGTGGCAGCCTGTGGAACTCAGCCCCTTTTCTGCTCTGCCATCCTGTTAGGTTACCAGATGGACATGTTTGCATAAAAAGATTAAAATGCTGAAAACGTTGAAAGCATGCAGTATTTACTAGTAACTGTCAGCTTTCTATCTCCTACAGCCGTTTTGCTTCCTCACATATAGATGTATTTACATAATTTTCAAAATGCCTATTATTAAGCTGACTGTTATGGTACCTCTGGAGTGCTTACTGTCTATTATGTAAACATAACACTGTTACAATTTACAACAGTCCTGTTATTTACCCAGTAGAATGTGTAACTGTTCCAAGTGAGCCATTACCGTCTGCCACGTAAAGTAAATCCATCTTCAGCTGCTTTTGCAAGCATGAGTTGTAACGACGTTTAACATTTCAATAGTGCCATGCACGTTGGAAGATCTCAGTGCACCTTATAAACATTAATGAATGAATTTAGAATTAAAAGCAGTCCTGTGTGGCAAGAGTTATAACTAACCCAATAATTCATAACCGGGTTCCATTTCAGGAAGAAGTTTAATTGCGGGCACTGACTTCAATGTGGCTGCTTATGTGTCAGAAGCTTCACACGTGCCTAAGTTCCCAGGTGACTGCAAATCTGCAGGGTCCATGACATTCATTTTTCATCTCTTTCTGTTGGCAGAACATGCTCAGCTTACAATCTTAACACAGGAGGTCTCTCTGCAAACCAGTCTTAATTCTGTAAGACATTTGGTTTGAATTTCATGCACACACATTCCCCCCAGCCACACAGTGAGTTCATTCTTTTCAGGTTCCTTGTATTTTGTGCTAACTCCTCCCAGAAGAGTGCTCCACCCCACTGCACGGTGTTCTTAGAAGTGCTGGAGGGAGGCAGATGGTAAAGTCAAGAAGAGCTTTTCCCAGCTGGGCAGCAAGGACACAGCTCTGCAGTCAGACATTTCTGCTTGCTGAGGATTTGGAGTCTTGAAAGTTGTTAGCAGAGAAAATAGCTGCAGGTGTCCAGACTAGAATGTTAAAAACCCACATGTGTCCAGTGCAGAACAGCGACATACTGGGGAATAGTAAAAAAAGTCACCTCCAGTTACTATTTCTTGCTTGAAATCCAAGCTTTTGAATTACTAAGATATGCCATGACCAAATGGTACTGCTCTGAATGTATTTTCATATGACAGCTTATGTGGGAATAAGGGAAATGGAAATGAAATTTTATATTAACTTCATTACGAACTTATATATATATAAAAAAATCCAATTATCCTCTAAATTGCACTGGCTTCTGAAACACTAAAAAAAAATGGAGCTACAGCAGCACAAACAAGAACAAAATTCTTTCTTCTTATTTAAAAAAGTCAAAAAATGCTCAATAAAATGCTCTGATAATTACACTCCCTATAATAAATAGTGATAAATTAATTTGAAAGACCTAAGAGACATCACCACCTACGCATGATAGCATTTCTCCATGAGAGAAGGCATAGTGGAGTGAGTCAAGCCTTTTCACTTCAAGAAATGGAAGAAGTACTTCTGCTCTAAAAATTACCCAGGTTGCTACTGCTGAATTATACTGGATTGTATTTTGTTCCGCCAGTCTGTTTCTTAACTACACCAAAAGCATGCAGATGTTCTCTGGAGCGTATACAGTGCACAACTGCTCTAAGTAGTAGACACTGTACAACCTACTACTGATCAGGGATAAATTTTAAAACTGAAATTCTAGTACTGAAAGTGTTCTCAGAAGCAAATTCCTACACAAGTGGTGCATAGATATCAGATGATTTACTGTGTTTCCAAAGGTGCCAGACCGCTGAAAGTCTCTATGAACAACATCTCAGGTTCATATGCAGTTGTGCCTTCTCAGATGGTACGTGGGAGCCAGGTTGCACGTATCCAGCGCGTCGAGCAAACGCTGGTTGGAGAATTGAGATGTGCTGAAACAGCCTTGCAACAGCTTGACATTCTGTGGGCTGGCAAACCAACGTCAGGGTAAAGCGATGCATGGCAGGAAAACAACTCACAGGAAGGTTACCCTTAACCTTCCCTCTACTTTATCATATTCTCGTCTATTATTTACTGCTGCTCATAGCTTTTCATTCGCCCTGCAATGATACGGGAGAATGCAACGTCTGGAAAATTGGTGGTAGTGACTCCCTTAAGACTTAATGAACCTGGTTCTTGTCTGGCAGCTGGTCGACCTTGCTGCACCTTCATTTAAGTCCATGGAGTTAAGTCATCCATTAAATCAAAATAGTTTTGATCAACATTTGTGTAACTAATGAAAGCATCATTTCCATAGCCTCCCACATGTGATATTTAATCTTCCGTGGTGACTGAGCAGACACTTCCATATAAGTAGGACTCCTGTTTTTAAATGCTGAGTCCTGGGTTCCATGAAGTTGATGACAAAATGCTCACTCCTTCTGATCTTTTTTTCTTGCTTTTCAAGGATATGTAAGTAATTTAGAACGGACAAGATAAGTGCACAGTCTCACAGTACAGAGCAACATTGATGTGACAGATGAAGATGAATGATACACTAAAAATATAGACAATCTTGAATATCCCTTCTTCTGTAGCTTTAAGTCAGATCCTTCAATATTGTATGGATGTGGATTATATGAAAGAGTTTGAGAACAATCTCTAAGTAGTGACTTGAACACTGTTATTCAAAAACATAATACAAAACTGAGTTAGAAATCACAAGGTATGAAAGACTTGAGAAAAAATTAATGGTCATGCTCTCATAGCTCCTAATGATAAATGATGTCTCACAAGCAGATTGAAAATCTCTTGCCTTTGGCTTATGATGAGTTTTTCTGTTTTATATTACTGATAGAGAAAAAGAGGACTTGAAATATTCCTAATTATTGGGAAATTCTGATCTGGAACATATATCTCATTTCTTTATGTTCCTCTTATTGCTTTTCTGAATGATACACAAAGTGCCAATTTGAAATTCAGCAGAAGTGGATGTATTCCATCTCTCTCCAAACAGCAGAGGCTTGTATGGAGCTGGGCCCTGTGTATTAGTAAACAGAGTTATTTGAAACCTAAATGTGTGGGTCCTTTGTACTGTCTCATGGAGTACAGCAAAAGATGTAAAAAAGGTTTACATTTTATCTTTCAGCATGAAAGGTACTGAGGGACCAGGCAAAGGAGCCTCCCCCATCAGCACAGGTTATGGGAATGACCCTATTAGAGCTCTTCTCTCAGCTCCCTCTGAAATGGCAGTCCTCTAAAATGGGAAAAAAAGACATAGGCAGAGTAAGGAGTGCTAAATCTGTGTTTTCTTTCTCATGGCCCATTAACAAAACACACTTTAGAGAGGTCTCAATTTATAGTGGGAGCCAGTCAGACCTAAGAGCACAAAAATACAGGAAAATCAAAGAGTTATTTTTAAAAAATCTCTTTTTCTTCAGTTTCTACACTAACCACAGTGACCAAAATCAAAGAACACAGTTTATAGTACTGCCAACAAAGATTTTGAAGTTTAAAATGCTGAAATTTTTCGTTAGCCTTTTATGAGCAATAGTTTAATCAGAATACTTACAAGGGTCTCTTACCATTTGATTTTTTTCTCTGTTCCTGTACTGATTATATAACAATAGATCTACCAATGAAAAGAACCAAGTGACATGAGATTTTCAGAGCTTTTTTCCCCCATCTTCTATTGTGGAAACTAACTTCACTCATTTCAGGAAGCAAAGGGGAAGTAAAGTTCAAATGAGAAGATGTGGATCAAGAATGAGTTTCAAATAACCGTATTCCAGAAAACTGACCTCCTCTCACATATGTTTCCATCATAGTGGAGAGATTTACAGAGTCTACTTCCCTTCCTCTTGCAATTGTAAAACTTCACACTTAGCACTCGGGCATCCCCATTTCATTCTTTCCCAAATGCCTTTCAGTCAACACGGCAGCTTAACTGCATCTTTTAGCTATGTGGTTTTGCAGCCTTGCTGCCCAGCACCATTCCCCTCTTCAGAAACAGATCGTGTTTCTGGATGAGAAATTTCAAGGGCATGTCACATACACTGGTGATCTGTCACTGTGCTTTCCACACCTACTTGGGACACCATGACATTTGCCTCTCGACTACACGTAGTTGGCTTTTGATATCCTCCCGAAAAAGGCTGTAGTTGGCTTTATTTCTATCCAAATCCAGGCATTTAAGTGAGGACACAGAATCAGAAGCATATTCACTACCTGTATTAGGTGATTGGCCTTCTGGAAGACCTTAAGCACCGCTGCAGACAGACCCTTCAGTAGGTGCAATGTGTCAGCCAGTAAAGAAGCTACAAGTTTAGGTTCGATTATCCATTTGAAGGAAATGTAATGGAGCTAATAAATTCCACGTGACTACTCACATATTTGCAACTAAGTTTATTTGTCTATTTTGTGGGATCAGAGTGCTTGAAATTTAGCAGGACTAGTGCTGAACATCTCAGGGGATAGCACTTTTCTTCCTTTTCTGTACAAGTAATTGTACAGCAGAAGAGAAGGAAGAAAAGTTCTTCCTTTTCTGTACAAGAAAAGGAAGAACTTTTCTTCCTTCTCTTCTGCTGTACGATTACTGGGTATAGCAAAATTGGTGTTTATTTACCATAATTTGGATTTCTTATTCCTACAAGTCATGCTTTGCCAGTATAAGGTGCAATTGTTTGTAATGAACCACGCACACCTTAGCCTGTTAGTCTTGCTCATTTAAGCACACTACTTATTTTTGGTATGAAGAGATTTACTTTATCAGTATACATTGAATCAATGTGCTTTGGATTCATTGCCTGCAGTCTTGCCTTTAAAGCACAGGTTGAGCTTTTATCAATTCCACTTCTTTTCACATCAAATTCTTTAGAGAAAATAGAGGGACATGAGGTAACCACTGAATATAAGATTTGGCCCCAAACTCATAAATGGTCCAAGCACTCCAGCTGCAGAACATCTCTGTATTACAGTTTTGGGTTTGCCTGCATGGGTATGACTGTAAGAAGTGGTCTCCTGGCAAAATCTGAAGCAAAGGCCGCAGTCTAATGACTTCCTATTTGTAGAAATGTCTTTAGGTAAATTTATTCTTAAAAGCCTCAGTTTAATTATTGAAGTTACAGACTTTTACAAGGAAAAGAAAAATGCAAAGGTAGAGTGGAATAACAAATTTTTTTTGGGGGGGTGGGAAACCCGTCTGCTTCAAGACATCTAGATTAAGGTTTACCCAGAAATTGCTTTTGTGGGTTTTGAGGCTCCTGGAAAGTGGTTAGAGGCCTGTGAGATGCAGAGTAGGCTCCACTTAAGTATTGAAATGAGTCAGTCCCCAGTTCTGATAAAGGCTGAAGGAAAGAGACTTCTGATGGAATCTGCAAAACTGCATCTCTCTCCAATAAAGGTTGTCACTGTGTATTGACTGGAAACATTTTTGCAGGGTACCGTGGATAGGGGGCAATGAAATCCACTTCGGAGAGATCTCAGAGGAACTCTCCCCGGGGGATCTCCACACAGTTTGAAGAGCCACTGCTCCCCAGCTCACTCTGTGGCCAGGCCACACTGTGGTAAATACTTTTGGGAGCTTAAAGACCCCCCTCAAAGTGGACTGTTCTGGTCATATTTCACTTGAAAATGAATTTTATCTCATAAAATTTTCTTTACAAAGTAGAACAATAAAAAAGGGATTGATTCTGCAAAACACAAGCCTCCTTGTGTCCCACTAGTTCTGTCAGAATGCTCTCTAGGTTTTAATACAACTATATATTTCTCCAACCGTATTACATTTACCACTTGGATTCCCAGGACTGAGCTATCCAAACCTCCTTGTGAAACAACGATCACCACTTTTCCTTCTTTATCAAAGTCACCACAGACATGGGATTGCATAGGCATCGAGTCTGGCTCTACTTTACAGCACATCTCCTACAACACTACTTTAGCTGTTAAAAGTGTTGATTGCTGCAGCTCTAGCACCCTTTTCAATATAGGGATAGATGCTTAACATTTTATTTCTGCCAAATGTAGAGAACTCTTTATATATTTTACAATATAACTGGAGCTTTTTATTTTTTTAAATATATATATATGATTAGAAGAGAAGCATCATCCTGCAGGGATCCTGCCAACTGACTCAGTATCTACTCTTTTTTGCTTTAGTGCTTCTGAGAAAAACATATCAATTAATAGGATGAGGGGAGGGGGAAAAATCTAGGGTTTCATTTTGGGAAATAGGGCTCATCTCAGCTAGCTTTAGCTAATCTTGAAGACAGGCAATCCAAGCCAGTCACACAGGACTACTCATTCTCTCTTAAAAGAGTTGGGTTGAATGAGTCTCTGGAGTTGATGGAGTTCCTCCATCTCCAGAGAGAACATAGATAATTCACGTAGATTAAAGGGTGAGATTTATGATAGATAATTTTACGATGTAATTAGTATGATCCTTGTGCTGAAGCCCACTCCTTACATGAGAGAAAAAAAAGAGTAAATTCCAGTGAGTAAATGACAGGGTCTACTTTCCATTTAATGCAGGACTCAGTTTCAAGCAGTTTTTGTACACACTGTTTCTAATCCATTATTAAAATGATGAATTCTTGCTTCCTTGCGTACCTAATAGATTCTGCTCTTATTTACAAACTGAAAAGTCTCATGCTTGGTCCTGATATTTTGTAGACTTAAGATATTATTCTGCATGTGAATAAACACCTGAGAACCATCCTTCAGGCTGGAAGGAAAATGAAGCACTGCAGGGCTGAAGGAGTGATGACTGTAACAAGGCAAAAGAGAGAAAGACAGTCTTAAAGATGCCAGCCGATAAATATTTGTGTGACTCTGTTAAGTGATCATATTGACTCTAGAGTCAGCTTTGTGCAAGTACAAATCTAGGAAAAATGCCAAACAAAATTATTTTGGTTTGGAGAATTGTTTCTCACGCAGAACACTAAAAATTTAAAGTACCCCTCCTGAGCTTTCTGTGTCTCTGGCATCTTTACAAAAAGCATTACGATATGATAATAGTGGTGTTATTGTAGCCATGAGCAATACTAGTTAATTTGAGTCTGCCTGGTGCTTTTCCTTCGGGCCAGAGGAAACGTTTGCATGCATGAAGACTTGTCTCTGATCTCCAAGTGTTTCAGCTGGTCTAATGCAAACAATGACCTCTCCCCTCAAGTTTGTGGTTGCTTTCAAAAAGAGCATGAAGACACATCTTGTGTCCGAAGTTACTGGAAAAGACCTGGAAAAATGCTTCCCTGCAACAAAGGCCTAGCAAGGAATCAAATGCATATTTCAGTTCAAAAAAGCAAAGTGGGAAGGGCAGTGCTGGCGAACACAACAGCAAGCATGGAATGTGAAGAGGACTTTGGGAATAACACCCAACACCTGCAGCCTCACGAGCAGACAAATATTCAGTGCTCTCAGAAATGACTCATATTCATTTGGAAGTGTAGAGGACAAGCTTTGACAGCACAGTGAAAGAGGCAACCCTTCTTCCACGGAGACAAAAGGCTGTTCTTTAGCAAACAGCATATTCAATGTAATTTTAATCTCACCACGATCATTTTCCAAGCTTGAGAAAGGAAAGAATCTGTGGGTAATTGGCTAATCGACATCTCCGTGCTAATAAGTGCTATTGAAGGGCTATAGTGTCACTCACAGATAAACAGATTTGTTAAAAAGCTCTAATTATTCCAAGCCATTTATGGAATGAAAAGGTGACAATGGGATGTTGGGGAGGGAGCAGCAGGTGTTACTTTCTGCAATTTCTGAGAGCAATGCTATTTCTTAATAGTACAGTAACAGTAGAAAAATCCCAATGAGAGAACAGAGCAACATGTGGGCAAGGTTTGGCAGTACAGATGACTGCATCCAAAACTCACACCTCTTCTGATTTGCAGGCAGGCCTGCATCCCTACGCTTATTAGAGCTAGAGCTTATTGTGATTTTGGCTGTCAAAGCATTAGCACTCTGCTGTTCCTGGACATAAATAATATGACATCACAGAAAACAGACACTTCAGATTGCCTCCAGCTATTTTACCCAGCTTCTATTTCTGCTAAAGCTGCAATGCTGTGACCTCTAACAAGTATATTTCTGAGAAGAACACATTAAGACCTGGCATTTCTTCTCTGTAGGAAATTTTAGACTTCTTTTTTCCCTCTTTGGAACAAAAATATAGGCATTTTAATAGTTTCCTATGGAAGTGAGAAATTCCCAAATATTTTGTTTTGAAATAGCTAAAATGACACTGAAACTGGAGACTTTGACAGACTCTTGCTTAATGCCCAGCTCCTAGTGTAGCAACAGGGAGTCAAAGCCCCAAGAGTTGATGAGTGAGGCAGCAGATGAGGAATATGGGAATCAGCATTCCAGCTCATTGGCAGGGGTGTCCAGAGCAGGGTTTTCACACAGAGCAGGCTTTTAAGTTGGCTTATTTAAGTCTTGCTTTCTACATGAACCACCATCAAAAACTAGAAGACAGTGTTTCAGCCTCTCTATCTTCTAAATATGAAAGCAACATTGTTCTGGGCAGAATGAAATGTTGTAGTTTAAGGTTTTGCGGTGGGTTTTGGTCTTCTTAAAATTTAAATTCAGGTCATTTTAAGGAAAAAATGTGTTGACTCTCTTTTTCACTCAAAGTATCTGAAAGTAGCTTGTATGGATATAAACAGCTATTTTTTCATTAAAAAAAAAAAAAGGCAGTTTATTTCTGGAAAATTTCAGCAGTGTCTGCATGAAAGCTCTGAGAGAAGTTGCCAGCATGATCTCTCAGCTGCTGCACAACAGTGGGCCAAACTCCAAGTGGACCAAAGGCTCCTTGGGCTTTTGGCCTCCAAATGCCTGAGAGAGATCCTGACAGCCATAAAACTCCAGAGAAGTCCTGTGGTGCTGAAGAAGTGACTGTTCCTGGGCTCTACAACCTCCTGCCAGGCAAACAGCGTGCAATGATGAAAACCTCCTCACAGTACTCTGTCAGTTTGCTAAACTGACAGAGTTCCACAAA
The DNA here is from genome assembly GCA_013398115.1 of Falcunculus frontatus. Lineage (NCBI taxonomy): Eukaryota > Metazoa > Chordata > Aves > Passeriformes > Falcunculus > Falcunculus frontatus. Next base: position 3,061,100 of record VZRV01002221.1, read on the forward strand.
TCATTCCAGATGTGATGAGTCACCATTTTCTGACAAAAAAAAAAAGAAAAAAAAAAAAAGGAAAAGGATGGTTTGACTGGAGAATATCCAACCCATTCTATTCTTGGGATGGCTAGAAATTCTGTCCTACTAGACTTCCTCCTGTTCTTTGACCTAGAAGAAAGCACAGCCATAGCTAAGGAACCCAGAGCAGCATGTTCCAGTCAGTTAGGCCCCCAAGCACATTTCCCACGAGTCTCTCATTTCAAGGAACACCACTAGTTTCAAGCTAAAAGTACCTTCAGCACTGCCACGCAAGTGTGCTATCCCTTTCACTGCAACTGCCAAAAATCCTTGCTCTCAGAAACAGCACTGAAGAGCAGAGAAAACAGAAAGACCAGTTAATATTGAGAATTCTTCCAAATGCAGTTTATTTTTCAGAATGATTGCTTTTTATTTTTGTTGTAAACATCCCCAAATTTGTTCCACTACTGAATTTTAGCAGATGGAGAAGTATGTATCAGAGTCTTACTGCAAACTGGAAGAAAGTTAACAATCCCCTGACAATCAGGTATGTCCCAAAATGTGAGTTTGACTAGCCTAGCTAGTCAAGCAACACGGTTTTCTACACTTGTTAGTAAGGTACCTACCCTCCTGTGACTTGTTAAATGTTGTGCTTATCTGTCCATTCCGTTCCCAATAATATGCTCGAGCAAGCGTGGCAGAGCGACGGCAGTTTCAGAGACATTAAGTTCCTACCAGGTCCATGAAGGCAGGGTAGAGCCAGGCTATCAGTGCCTCCCATGAGGGAAAAAATAGTGCAGTGTTTATGGGATACCAGGAAGTCTGCAATATCAAAAGCCCCTTTTAGTGACTCCACTGTTGGTAAGGCTTAAGCAAAACCTCCAAACTTAGGCTGCGAAGTCAAGGACCAAAGAAATTCATAGGAAAGTAAGTTTTCTTCCTTTTGATGCTTACAGTAAAGCTGATTTTTTTCTAATGGAGGAAAGCAAGACAATGTTATTAGGAGATGTAGTTTCTTTCCCAAGTTTTAGCAAGCCAGTCTTGGTAATTTACTGCTTTTTTTTCAGTACAATGCAATTAGGAGTTTGCCAGTTTTGGATAGTTACAGAGTCGGAGTCAGACTGTCTGTGATAGTCTGTGTGAGACTGTGTGAAAACAGCTTGTGCAGGCAAGAACTTGGCTATCTTTTAACAATTCTATCAGTCAGTTTAACAAGATATCTAACACCTCCATACAAGGAATGCTTCGTCAGTCATTACCTTGGCATAGCTTCCAGCGAATATGAAGGAAGCTTTGTAAAAACAATAGAGGGCAGAATAACTGTAGGATTTTGTGCAAATGGCAAGATTGTCAACCATGTTGACTCTGGTTTTGGTAAACTAGAAAATTAGAAGAAAAATGAACATTTTGTCATTTTATGACAGATCATTGTCATAAAGTCCCCTCCATATTTTAGATGAAGTGATGGACATACTCATACCTTGCACAAAGGAGAAATAGGGAAATGTGGAACTTCTTGCAGGAAGCAAAATGAGGCCCAGATCAAATATTGAAAATACTACTATTATTTAAATAATTTTATGTAATTTGGAGAGCAGAATGTTTGAGTTGCTAAATGTTAAGAAAGAATACAAACCATGCCAAGATCCTTATGTGAATCATTGACACACAGTGTAAAATCTGCAAGGACTCAGCAGCAGTGTAAATTTGCATTTCCATAGTCATCCCTGCTGAGACGATCTCAGATGAAACAGTGGGATCCACATATGTAATTTAATACAGGAACTATTCAAGCCTGTTCTACTGAAATGTATAGTGTTTTCAATTAGTTTTATGCATCCTTATTTGCCAAATGCTGATGCTCCTTAAAAAAAAATGTTCTAACTAATTTAGCTTTATTCCTGTCAGGAAATTAGTATGAAATGACAACCAGTTTTTTCAGAAGTGTCGTCTTGACTATTTTGATGAGTTTAGCAGGATGATGCAGTGCAGCAGATGCTGTTAGGTCTAAAGCAAAGAGAAAAAAGTACCAAACTGGGGACTCTGACCTTGTGCTGTTATTTAAATCCTTCCTGGTTTAGCAGAATGTATAAATGCTGTTGACTCCAGGGCCAAGAGTTATCCACTGCATATCTAGTTCTTGCTTACACAACTCTCATTAATAATGTCCAAGTGTCTCTGAAATATTCATTTCACAACACACGTTAGTGAAATATTCATTCTGACACTGGGGAACTGAAGTGTGTAAGTTTCTCATTTTTGTGGTTTCCACCCGTGGGTGGGTGCTTTGCCTAAGCCAAGGTGTCCAGAGTAGCCCCTGTTGTCACTGCTTTGCCTATCCACACCCAGCACGAGCCGATCAATTCCATAATACACACCCCTTGCTGTAAATCCTGGCTCCACAGCTGTCTCCCACACCTCCATTTTTCCCCTGTCAAAGGCATTTCTAGCCCATGGTTCATTGCGTACAAAATATTTGCCTGTCCTGTGCTCAGTATGGCAGTTTCCTGCCTTGAACCTCAGTACAGATCACATTTAGTTTCAATGCTGTTTTTAAACCCCTCCAGATGAAGCCTCTCCACATCCCTGTAGGTGACCAATATCATAGCTGTGAACTCTCCTATCTTGTGGAACATAGCTTTAGGAATACTGGTATAAATATCCCATCTCTCCTCCAGGTCTCTCATGGTCCTTCTTTTGGACATTTTAAACACATTTTAAAGCTTCTCCAAGCGTGAGTCTCTGTATACTGTTGCAGGAGGTCATGTGCCCATCTGATGCTTTCTGGAGTGGCAGTGGGTGACTGACCAGACTGGCTGGAGGACCAATATCAGGAAACCCTCCTGCTCAGCAGAATGATCTTTTTTCAAACCCTATGTAGCTGCTAATTTTATCCAGACAGAGACCTGATTATCCCATTCTAGCTAAAATCCCAGGACTGGTCTAGCAAGCAGACAGTGCTGTGTACAGTCAGTAAGATGAGATGCTGAAACAAAGTCAGGAGTCAGTCCCACTAACAAGCAGAGTAGAATGATAAAAGATGAAGCAGATGGTGCAAAGGATCCCGTGCAAGTCATTTTACGTGTTTTACTTCATACTTGAGTTAGCCTTGCTCCCCAGACTGAGAGTTCCCGCATTTCAAGGTGGCTCTCTCCAGGCAAGGTGTCCCACCAACCCAACTAAGCCTGGTAAATCTGCACAAGCCAGACACTACCAGAAAACAGCAAAACTTGCACCATTTACTGACTTTTGTTTGCATATGGCAATAAGGGATTTGTGGCAGGTGACCAGATAGAGGTTCATGGCAAAGCTGCTCATCAAATTCAAATTTCAGCCTAACCACTGGATTATCCTTTCACCCAGAGAAGGGGCTAAAAGCCTTATCAGTGTGTAGGTGGCAAATGGAACAAGTGCTTATCGACACACACACAGAGCAAAGGTAGAAAATATGAACAGCACTGACATTTTAAGCCTTTCTGTGAAATGATCCATTACTAAATATATCTTTTCTTTTACATACCATATCAGAAAGGAGGATTATGATCAAAATGCCATTTTAATTGTATTTTCTATCCTTGACTTGATAACATTTAGAGAAAACTCTGACTCTTTTCCACTAAAAAGGAAAGTGTACTCTTCCCAGGCATATTACATAAAATGAATTATTTACAGCTCCATGAGAGAGATTTCTTTTTAATTAGAGGTATAATTAGTGAATCCTTAGTGTCTGGTTTTACAAATGGTTAGTATTTTTTAAATTCTTAGAAATTTGATTTTTTATGTGATGATTTTAATGGTAGCCATGTAAACCTGAGCAAAAATGAGCTGTTTTATAACAGAGACAGAAAGGCAGGAGGAAAGTGTATACAAACTTTGCCATTACTTCATTTACGATTTGATACATATGGTCCCACATGGAGTTAAGTACACAAATAAAAAGCTGTTTAAGATACTCCTTTTACCAATGCACATGTAAACCACAGAAAGCATGAACAGAAAGAGATGTATATGCTGTGTGGCAGACTGTGTGAACAGACAGTGAATTCCAGAAGAACCTTTTAAAGGAAAATGTGGCACTTTCTGCCATTCAAGTATGTTTATTTTGACTCTAGAAAAGTTATCGTTGATGCAAATTTATAAGATTTTTAAATTTTATTTTAGGTAATCTGAAAGCCAGAATCCCTAATTTCAGCATCAATTTTACTGTAACTGAACAGAATTAGACATTTAGAGTGGAATATTTTTATCTTCTGATGTAAGGACAAACTGCAGCTGTTTCAAAGGTACTGAAACTTTTGCATCTCCAAACAAGTGCACCGGTGTAAAAGATTAAGAACTCAAAAAGTGAAGCAACCACCAGCTGCGTTTGGACTGCTTATATGAGCAAGGGATTCTGCTATGTTCATCTGCATTTTGGACTTCCTGATTAAAAAAATTTTTAGGGCAGATTCTGGGCCTCCTTGAAGTTACAGCACAGCTGCTTGTACCTCTGCTGCAACAGAACTGCTGGCACAGTACAGTCTGGTAGCACCAGATTATATTTTAGGGGATGAATGTAGGGAAGGGAGCTATGGTCATGATTGGTACTCCTAAATACATCAGAAGTTAGGAACTTTTGCAAATATCCCTCAAAATAATTTATAATGTGCAAAGCAATCAAATGATTTACTTCAGCACTGGGAGTGTGAGGGAATTGGCAGGCTTGTAAAGCTTTTTATGTTGAGACCTATGTGATTTTGTTTGGGTTTGCTCAAAAGTCTGACTGAAAACATCATCAAGGTTACTGACACTGTTCCCTCCTTTGCCAGTAGCATAAAGTCTAGGGCAGAGAAGCATTTTGAATTTCAATTTTTAACTTTTTCGTGAAGTGGGAATATGCCAAGACATCAGGGAGAAAGCAATTAATAAAATAGCAAAAGTAATCTTTGAGGCAGAGCAGTGACTATTATTCCGTTCCTGGAGGTGTTCAAGGTCAGGCTGGACAGAGATTTGAGCAACCCAATCTAGTGGGAGAGATCCCTGCCTGTGGCAGGCAGCTTGGAGCTAGATGATCTTTAAGGGCCTTTCCAATCCAAACCATTCTCCATGATTCCATGATTCCATGTATCTGAAGCCAACAATTTCAAAGCACACAACTATCTACTCCAAGCACAGAGCAGCTGTCTCTGTTTATGCCATCCTAAATGTCTCAAAGGATAGCAAAGCAAGCATGGCCTGTGACAAAGAACCAGAAGGATAAAGGTTTGCAGGAAAGACAGGAAGCAGCAAATAAGGATGTGATAGTTCAGACTCCTAAAGCTTGAGGATCTGACAAATTATGATTTTTTTTCTAATTTACTGGGCATGGACAGATGTTCGAAGCACCTTCAAGTCAGCAGTACTTCTGACATCAACGTTCAGAAGATAAGGAACTCAGAACCTCATCAGATTAATTCTGATTTGAATGCAAAATTTTGTTTTGATATCTTTGCATTGCATTTCTTTTCAAATCCAGACACTATTGTCAAGGTAGTGAAAATATAGCTACACTGAGGTTATATTTTTTTTACATTTCCATATGGAGCTAACAGCCTAAACATGACACAAAATAAACCAGCTTTTATTTGTATCATCATTTTTAACAGTGGCTTTGGAATCTGAAGAGATGGGCAACTATTTACAATTTCACGTGGTGTCAAATTCTATTAAGGAAATACTAATGCTTACTGCTTTGCACCTGCAAAAGTCTCTTTTGAAAAAAGACTTTTTAAATCTGTCTTTTTACCAGACGAAATGTTCATTGGTAAAATTACCATGACTATAAAACCAGAGTCAGGATCCATTTCATAAATTCCTTTGAGGTAGGTAAACATTTCTTCAGTTACACAGAAAAAGTAATGAGTTGTGTAAGCTGAGTGATTTTCCCTTAAAGGCATGTATTTAGAGCTAGAGAATTCTTGTATTTAGTTTTGTTCATTTCTCTACCACATTCAAACCAGTATTCATTGAGGATTTGCACTAGATCATGTGTGGACAATATGAGCATTTGAGGGACAAGATTTTTATTTTCTTTCTTGATCCTTTTCTGTTTCAACTCATAAACTTGAGTGCCTTTTATAGCTCTCAAATAATGAAGACCAAGCCATTGCTTGATGGCCATGAAAAAATGCATATCAAGATTTCAACATCAATTGAAATTGAATTTTCTCAAGTTATCTTGTCTTCGATGTCTCAATTTTCCTTAAAATACATGTGCCATTGCATTCTTCCTTCCCCTTCCCAACCCAGTCTGTTCCTGGACTTTCTGACATTTTCGATTTTATGTGACAGGTGGGGAAAAGAACACACAGTCATCTTCATACTTTCATACTTTGACAACATCTCCTTCCACTTTCTCCTTGTCTGCTCTACAGAGCTGACCAAGAACAACTTGCTTGGTTATGACCAACATGAACAGAGGCATCTCATGTTCAGCGCTATAATCATTGGAGATGGCTCTTTCCTCTAAGGTGTCTTTTTATTCTCCCTTCCCCTTGGACACAAGAATACAGCTTTGGGTGCCTGACCATTAACTTGTCCCTTCCGTCTGAAAAGCTTACTCGTTCCAACATCCCCTTTTAAGGTATTTCTGTCTTTTGCTGGCCGTCTCATTCCGTTTGGAAACAGAGGGATGTGGCAAACATTTATCTCAGTAAGTTGTGCTTTGGAAACTTTATAGCTGAATTAGGGTTTCAATTTTTCAACGCTTACAAAGCCTTATCTCTTGCAGCTAGAGCCTATTTGAACATGTTAAGCACTTGGTTATTTCCACTGACAAGATCAATTTGGTACCAAGTTAGAAACCATCTAACCTTCAGCAGTTTGAACAAAATGAGTGTAGAAGAGATAGAGCTTGTATTTGTTGAACTCAAAGTGAAAAAATTCTAAACTCTGAGTAACATTCCCAAGCTCATTCATACTCGAAATACCATCAAACACTATGGGTCAGATTTTGAACTTGTTCAACAATGTGAGAGAAGCTTGCTAGCCTCTTAGAGAGTTTTCCATATTGCAAGATTGATGCTAAACTTGAATGTGAAACCTCAAGCTACTCCCTTGGAAGACTGGCACAGGAGTGAGTCCAAAGAAGCTGCAAAACTTCAAACATTCTGGGTGTCAGGGTTGTTTCTAAACACTGGGTAAAACCAGCAGAAATTATTGTCCCCAGGGGGCTGCTATGACTTCCATTTTTGGCAATATTATCAGTACGGTAGGCAAAGAACTTGGTTCCAAGTCAGGACATTAAAAAAGTAAAAGAAAAATCAAACAGTAAATTTTCGATTAACCAGAAATATTTACAAATGGGGGCCAGAGGGGAGGAATGGAAAAAATCTACATTTTCTGGAGCATCGTTCTTTCTTTAAAAGTTTTCTTAAAACATTTCTTGTTCTAGATAATCAACTCTCCCTTTCTTCTTTCAAGAATATCGTGGACAAGAACATCAATATTTTTGTGCTCAAGTCAACATTTATAACAACCAGAATTTTGACCATCTGTTTCCAAGAGGGCAAGTGTGATAAGCATCTTCCAGTGATTTTTTAGCCAATGCACATCCTGTATCTTTGAGCACAATCAAAGAAGTACAACTCATTTTTTATCAATATGATTCGCCTGAGCATTTCTGGAGCAATGCTATGAGAATGTGCCCGCACCATCAACAGCCTGAGTTTTAACAAATATATGTAAGTATGGCTATGACTGATGCAAAGCGCACCACTGTTCTCGCTGAGGGATTTCTGCAAAATACTTTTTCTCATGCATTCTGACTTCATCCTGAAATATTCTTTAGGAAGGGGCCTCTTTCAGAGGGGCTGATAATCCTCAGTTCCTTTGAAAGTAAGCGAGTTAGCAAGCTTTTTGCACATTGCTACAGTATTCTAACATTTTGAATGCTGCTTCAAACCATGCCTATCTCAGCTGACTGTTTTCTGCTCTAATTTGGGATTTGGCCGGAGCACAACATTCACATCAGTCCTACCTTGACATCAACAGTTACTTACATTTCTTCATTATTCCACTTTACCAGCTGGCCTATTATATTATAACATGTCACAAGGGACTGTCTCAATTACATGAGGTTATGCTACATCTGTGAGCATGATGTAAAACTGGGGTTTGGAGAATGGGGTTTTCTCACAGCTCTGGCTAAGCAAAATGGCAGTTTTACAAGAATGGGTGCTGAACAGTAAATTAGAAACCTAGAGATCTCCTGATTTATAAATTACTGTTACATGAATGAGTTATGTTACCACAAATATATACCAAGCAAATATGCAGTTAAACCACTTGAGCAAGTCAAGGACTCTCTTCTCTTATCTGTCTTGAGGTGCTCTGGAAGCTTAGGCTTAATGTTTGAAGTTGAAAAAAGAAAACTCCTTAAAAGCACTTCAAATATTCTATTGTGCAAACTGCAGTGAAAAGAAGTCTACTTCTATATGAAAGCTGAAATTCTGATGGGGTGGGCAAAATAGTGCTCAACTTCTGTATTGACTTCATATCACTGGAAAGGCTGTCAAATTCTCTAGGCAGGCAAATCCCAAGCCAGGATAAAATGACTGTGCCAGAATATTTCCCTGAAACTATATAGGGGCATTTGAAAACAGAAATACTGCAACAAATCTGATCTAATTGATAGCAGCTGGGACTTGCTCCAAAAATCACAGTTTTCATTCTATTTTCCAAATCAAGAAGCTGTATTCACATTTTGTGAAGGTGTGCTTCATGCAGTAATACTTCTATGCCCACAGACATTATGAAACAATATAAAATATTCGGTGAGAGAAGCCAACACCTGCATCTTCTATGATCGTGGGTACAGAAGAAAATGGTATAACACACAGGAGCGTACTGTGGCATTTAGTCTGCTGCTATTCAACTGCTGCTGTGAAGGGAGCTTTTGAGAAACTAAAACAATAATGTTATTATTGTCACCAAACAATACTGCTCAAAGAGTCAGTGCTATATATAAACTCCAAAGAATGTTTTCATCAAGCTGGGAAGCCAAGTCTTTGTGAGGCTGAAAAGAAATTTTAGTAAGTGAACAAGTGTCCATTCTGCACTGCATTCCCCAAGGGTTAGAAAAATAGCAGAAGGCTACATAGTTTATAGCCTATCAGCATTTTTTTTTCGTATACAGAACCAGAAAAATGAAAATATATCTTTGTTTTATATGGATTTTCTTTAGCCTTCAGACTACTGAGCTATTCTTCAAATGCCTCTTGCTAACAAAGACTTAATATTTACCAGAGGATCGGGCAAATTCCTCAGGCATTAGAAGCATGGTTGATTAAAAAAGCCTGTATTTAGTAATTAAAACAGTGCAGCTAATCCACAACTTGAAATATTTTGGAAGCATATCATAGGGTGAACAATGCAGCTGTCAAGTAAAGAAGGGCTTTTCTCACAAAGGATCACTTCACAATACAAGCATCTCCAGATCCCTTCAAGCTATAGTGCACTTCTGCATAGTTGAAAACTTTTAATATTTCTTAATAGCTGATATAAATCACAGAATTTCATAACAGTGCAAGATTTCCTAGGGTTCATTTACCACTTACAGAAAGCAGCAATTTACTGTGTTATCCAGCTAATGCTTACATGCAAGTGGTTTTGATTTGAACAATGTAATTAAGATGGGTTTAGCATATTGCTGGTCATCCTTTTGTAAGAGCTTTGCCATTCCATATCCTAAGCGGCTTAAAACTTTAAATTATATGATTAGTCATGACAGACATATTAGGAGTGGAACCCCCAGACTGATATGAAACAAGCCTCAAGGAACCAAATACAGTGAACTTAACAGTGGGAAGGCCCCCTTTTCTCTTTTCTCTTTCTGATGGACATGGTCTGCTTTCCTCACATCTGTACTGCTTTTTCAGAATAAGTAAGTTTCACAAAACATTTGTGTCAGCCTCAGTAAGAGCATCTGCTATTTTACAAACCTTAACTAAGTCAGGGTATATTCTTACATCAATTTTCAGTCAAGAAAGTAATAACTGACTGTTTTTCACAGTGTTTCTCCCCCAGATTTCTGTTACTTCAGTTAACGAATATGCTAATCTCTCTCAATGATGCTCCTCTCTATCAAGCATGGAGGAAAAACATCTTGTTTGCTGCAGAGGAAAATAACCAGGATACTTAATTTGTGCCAGGCATTTCAGAACCCATGACCGGGATCACGATCACCGGGGAAACCACTTCCCCCGTGGCTGCCATCAACCATAGCTGTCTCTCTTCACACTCACTCACAACAGCAGGCCAAATGTGCCACACTGGAGGTACTGAATCCTGAGGAGCTGCCCTTACCTCCAACGTTCCCCTGAGATGAGGAGAATCACAAGTGAAGGGAATTAATTCCTGGGTGTAACACCGATGTCTGAGGCAGAGAGGCGCTCAGCAGCACCCAGCAATGCTACCAGCAGGTACTGCTTTGTCAGCTCTCCTCGTCAAGTTGCATCAGGCTTCCCAGACCCTCAATCACAAGAGGAAAATGATAAGAGGGTCTTACTGCTCACATGGAATTCAGTTCAAGAGATAACACCTAACTAAGGAGCTTGTCTAGGCCTGGAAGGAAAACAAATTATTTGGTTGTGAATTGGAAAAGGGTTTTAGTCCAATTTTTTACGGATTTTGCTTTCAATGTCTTTAGGCATAAAGACTAAAGAAAGAAAAATATGGGAGATTTCTTTTCTGTTATCCCTGTCCTATGAATATTTATGTAACAAACTACAACTGACCTGTAGTGTCTGGTAGGACCTCCCTATTTAAACTAATCCATGTAAATTACATGGGCTCTTCACAAAGGGCACACTGCTGCTTACCTTTACCTCCTACAGAAGCACCTCTACAGATATTCTCAAAGCACACAAGAATACAAATGCACATAATCAAATTGGATCACACTAAGAAGATTATGTCTGCATTGATTGAAAGGTACTGCTAAATCTGTCCAACAGTCCTACAGCTCTCCAAAAGAGGTGAACACTGTTTTGCTGAGAAATTTTCCCTGCATTCCCAGTTATCTTCTTGGTAAGCAAGGTTACAAAAAAAAGAAATGTAAAATATAGAGCTGATGAAATAGCGACATATAAGACAATAGATGTTTCTAAAGGAATAATATATACAAAGCACCAAGCTCTTAATTGCCATTAAATTTAACCTGGTGCTTTAAGAAAAAAACCCAGCTATTAAATTTTTCCTCAAGATTACTTTTAACCAATCCAGAGCCTTAATTCTGTTACAGTATCACAAGAGAAACACAAATTACGTTGCAATATATCAGTAGAAAGATAAGCATGGGAGATCCTAGTATCAGACAGTGGAAAACCTTAATTGGTGTTTATAACTCCAATAGAAGACAATAGTTAATCTTGGATGTTACAGAACACACACTGAGCATTTCCTTCCTCGGCATATTTGTGTGTATGAGTGTTTCTGCACATGTTATTTTGATGACGTTAAATAAGAAATCCTTATTTCAGATAAAATGAAGTATGAGGACGTAGACACATCTGTGAGAAAATCACAGGGGGCTGGTGCTTGTGGGACATCATAGTTTGTACAGGTCCTCTCGCAGCCAAAAAAACTGCATCATGATGTACCCGCTTTCACTCCACTATGAAGGCTACAGAGCCAGGCACTGATATTGATATTTCCTTTTCCTCAGAAGGGGTGGAAATCTGTTGGCCTTAACCCACTTAAGAACTGCTGGCTGGCCAGGGTCAGAGGTTGACTGACTGTTCTTAAGTACTTGTCTCAGTACTCAGCTACTACACAGCCCTTTTATTCTCTGCCTTGTCTTTTCACTGTATTTGTTTCAGAAGCTGTGACTGAATCCTTGAACTGTATGAAGTCACAGCAAGCTTTGCTTTCGGCTGCAGTGGGAGCAGTATCCCATGTGATTATACTGTGAGCTCCATCTCCATTTAACTTACAACGTGTCAACACATTTGTGCAGCTCTATATAAAGTACTGTAATCTTAAAACAGATGCTTGTTGTAGATAAGCAGGAAAAGGCATACTCTGTGCTGATTCTAAATCAAAGCAGTGCTATCTCTGTGAGCTACTGAAAACACTTTGGTCTTCTTCACCAGGCAAAAGCAGTGCAAGAGATTCTCTGCTGCTGGCCTGGAAAGCTGTCAGCCATTTGCTTCATAGAGCCAATATTACCTGTAGTTCTATTGTAACAGTATTTGCAATACACAAGGAGGAGGAATGGAAAAACTGAGACTTCTTCAAACATCTCCACTATTTGCTCATTTTAATCCCCAGGAGCCATCAAATAAAGAGGGTTTTATTTTTCCATCGCTTTGTTTTTAAATCAAAAAAGTGTCTCTACTTCTTCACTCTGTTCAAATCCAGTGACAGCTTTCAATGCATTATTTTAATTAAGCTTCCAAATTTGTTCATAAGCTGTCCAGGTCACAAGGAGAATTAAAAACAAACACTGGTAATGTATTTCTGCATTGCTTCTACAGACAGCTATATTTAACTTGTGTTCAGAAGCAAAGCTAGCAGGATGCACATGACTGGAAAGGGCATCAGTGAAGTCTGACATTGGTTAAGCTTCTGGAAGCTCTGCTCTGAACTCTGCAGTGCCTCTGTTACTTTGGGATTTGTACAAAAGATACAGGCTTAGTAACTCTCAAACAACACACAGGTATTGGAACTGAAAAGCTCACCACTAAACTGCATGAAATATTTATGCAATAATGACAGTTGTGCTTGCAACACCCATAATAGATTCCTCATTCCTATATACTCCTCAAGACCATATATTAATGATGCCTCATCTACAAATTTCATAGTTATCAGTAATTTTCTCCTAATTCTAAAATTTGTCCCCCAATTCCCTCACATCCACTAGTCAAGTTTCAAAGCAAGGACTAAGATATAATTTCCCCTCAGTTTGTTGTTTTGTAGAAAAGAGAATATAATAAGAATTACAATATTCTGAACCTTCCAGGGATTCAAAGGTTTTTTAGATTTAGATTTTTTTGCCGATTTTTCATCATTTATGAGACAAAACTAAGACCCCACAACACTTTCTCAGTTTTTGCCCTCCCATGGCAAAAACATGACAAAAAAGCAAGATACATCATGATTCAAAGGATATATTAGTCAGAGTTAAGCTCACACATACAGAGTGTAGTAGTGATTTCCTAGCAATACATCCTGATGTTCTAATATTAGATCATCAGCAGCTCAGGGACAGAGAAGGGACAGCCAAAGCTAAAACCATACACACACTGATCCCTTCCTGAGTTTTCTGTGCAAGTAAAGTACAATGTTTTCAAATTTGCTGACTTGAAGTATTTTAAAAATGATTGATGAAAAAAATACTATTTACTACAACAGAGACAAAAGAGAATTTGGGAAGACAGCTATCATCCACAGGAGCAAGCCAAGTAACTTTGTGGACCCTAACTATGAATTGTCAAACTTTCAGGTGTTTGATGGCTTGTGAATTTAATCTTAACTCTGAATTTCCTAGGCTTTAAAAAATCCATGTATAAATACCTTTCTGCTAACTATAACATTCTTGCATGGTCTTGTGCTGTAATTTACTACTGTTCACACTGAAGCCGAACTGCTTTCACTTAAAAAGCACCTTTGCTAAGGCATATATCATTTCTGGTACCTTTGCTTCAGCACTTTGCTCTCCTTTTATGCACACAGAAGGCTTTTACACAAGGGTGACTGTCAATACCTTTAATCCCAGCAGTGGTACTGGCAGAGAAATGAGATTCTTCCTCCTACTCCCCCAGGCAGTTCCGCAGGTTGGTGGTTCTGAAGTGCAGAGACCTCATATCAGCTGCTGTACTTTTTCTGTGGACCAATTAACAGCAGACTTCACTGTACAGAACTGTCAATTGGGATCTTTTACAGAATCATAGAGCCATTACAGTTGGAAAAGACCTCTAAAATAAACGAGTCCAAGCATTACTTTTCACAACTGTTAAACAAACCCCTGAAAACTACAATCCAAACCAAGCTACTCTAGTGCCAAATACTGCAAGAAGTCCTGAAAACACTACTTAAGGGCTGCAGACTATGTTTCAGAGATGGACTAGGGGTTCTGAGGTGAGACTGAAGGGCAATTACTTGCCTTTTCTTCTCTCCCCATTTCTCAGATGCTATTGACCTAAATAGAGAAGAGACTGAACACACAATTGTACTTCACTGGAAGGTGCATCCATAATTGTTTTTTTTTAATTTACAGTGAGTCCGAACCGATGAAGAGGTTGTATTACATTTGTTAATCACCTTTAAATTAATTTTGTTATTCAAGTTTACCATGATAACTTTGTATGTCACCAAGGGAAAGCCTATTTCCTTAGAAGACACCTGAATTTTTTTTTCATGTTTTTGAGCCTGAAAAGTAAGTGATGAATGTTTGTATTTTCAAATTATATACAGATACAGCCTGTATGGTCGTTTCTGTGGTATTGACTGTGAAACAGTAACCACAGCATTCAATGGAATAAAAAAAAGTAATATTTCAAAATGTATTCAGCCTCATAATTCCATTCAATTTCCAATGCAAGACATTCCTGCACTGACTTTATCATTTGTCTGCATGGTTTCTCATTTCCTACGGCAGTATTTCCTTTTGTGATGAAATAATATTGCTATTATTTTCTCACTGTAACCTAGAGATCCATTTTACATATAACCCATTGAAACAATCCTGGTCTTTATGTTCCCTTGTTAGTGAACATTCAGGATCACCAAGTTCACCCAAATCATTCTCTGCATTTCTGTAGTATTAAATACAAAGAAGTCTTTGTAAAGAACTAAGAAACATCTTTTTTATCATATAATCATAGAATATCCTGAGTTGGAAGGCACCTACAAGGATCATCAAAGTCCAGGTTCTGGCCCTGCACAGGACAGCCCCAAAAATGACATAATTTTTATTTCTTGTGAATAATTAATTTATCAAAGAAAAATAACAATGACACTACTGATAGTATTCTACTAGTTGCAAAGTTTGGGTAAAACTTTTGATTAAATCCTTGCAGAAGTATCAAAAATATTTAAAAGTTCCATTTAAAGAGCTTAGTTAAAAATTAGACAACAAAGGAAAGTAGAAGGACTAACAAGGGATTAAGAAACATTAAAAACACTTGCATACCTGCCCTAAAAGCATGGGAAATACTAATGTAAGAATGCATCCTGAGGAAAAGTCCATAAAAGGAAGTAGTAGTCTGTGTTACTTAAATACAATTGTTAAGCATAAAATAAATACCATTGTTAATGATCATATTTTTGAAAAATGAATTGTGGTTTTTTTTAAGTAAAAATTTGTATCTTACAATTCACATCTCTAAGAAATCTATAATGCAATTTGGTCTGCCATAATACAGAGGTATTTAGTTATTAATCTTGTAAAAATGATTTCCATTTTTTATTCTTAGAAAAGACTAAGCATCACTGTAGATGAAGGAGTGACAGGATTTTCATATTTTATTAAACAAAGATTTATAAGAAATAACATGAATTTGGAAACCCGGAGAAGAGAACTGGAATACAAGGTTAATAATTTTTAACTTTAGTGATATCAGAGAGAAATAAAAATCTAATTTTCATAAGGCTACATGTTGTCTTTCAATTTTGAGATCTCATTCATCTTTTAATCTTCCCAATCTTGAAAAAAAAAAAAAAGTATAGTATCAGGAATAAAACAGAACATTTTAAGCAGCAGGGGGTTTGAGAGTCATACCTTTTCATTAGATTCAGTTGCAATCAGAGTACCTTAAATGAAGATTAGCCCTTAGTAGTCAATACACCATCTGTTCCTGAGGTACTCAGGGTCTGATCGTTTATTTTAGTACATATTAACTTACAAGGGCCACTAAGAGTTTCACATCTGCACTAAGAAATGTCTTTAAAAAAATCACTTTTGTCCTTTCTATTTTCATGTTAGGTGGCATAACAATGAAAAGAATGAAATGGAAAAGATACTTTTTAGGGCAGAAATCTATTGGGAGATAATTGCATATATTATGCCTCTCAGCAGGCAGCTGAATCGGTAAGTCTTCGTAGAGCTCTCTGCTGCTGGAAAGAAACTGCTGCAGAGAAATCTGCATTTCAGCTCACTTCCTAATATAAGTAGAAGTAGCCAGAAGATGTGCCTGTGCCCTCATTTCCCTCCGAGGCAGCAAGTCCTTCTGGGGTGACAGGATGAAAGTGCTGTGGATTGGCTTGGACAGGGGCTGTCCTTCAGTCAAGACAGGTCTCAATGTTAGAACAGAACAGGGCAAGGCAGCCTGAAGAACCAGCAAACTGGGGTAAAACCCGGCCTTCTGATTCTCTATGTTGTTGAGCAAACATGCTCAACAACAGGAAGAAGGAAATAGCATCTAGAAATGCAGGGAAGCAGAATTACCTCGCCACCTGTAAACAGCCACCAAAGCTATCGTTCTGCCAGTACAGTGAGGTCGTTAAGCACAGCGCCTACAGCTGCCCCTGGAAGGTGCAGAGGAAGGCAAAGCAGAGCTTCTCTTTGTAGCAGCTGCACACAAGGGCTAGCAAAGTTTAATGTCAAGAGCTCCAACCAACTTTCCCACGGTGTCATTATCTGCAGGCCGGATTGGAGGTGCAGCTTGGTGGAATGCCCAGGGGGAGAGCCTCTGCAATGAAGAAAGTTTGGCTGCAGACAAGCTAGACTCTAGGCTAGAGGTCTTCTACCCTTTTCCCCAACAGCGGCAGAAAATAGCAGCAGGCATAATTTTTGCTAAAGAATCTGAATTATTTTAAATTCACTAAGTTTCACTTCCTTGCACTCACTAGGGTGACAAATGTCAGCAGCAATATTTTAAGAGATGGCAGATACAGCAAGACTGTCAGATTACATAAAAGCAGTTAATGTTTCCTTAGAAGCAGAAAGTTTCCTTCCTTCACACCAAATTAAGTCAATAGGATTGAAAATTAATGTCAATTAATTCTCCTTATTTTAAACAAACAAATAAATTCTCACTGACCTGTGAAATACAAACCACAGCAAGCAAAGGTCTGATTTAAGCACTGCTAGGCAATTAAAAATGAATGCATATGTTTTCTATAGGCAACCACAGGAAACCTGCTATACTGTCTTTACAAAATGCCTGGCAATATGAACAGGGATTTAATTGTTAGCAATTATTTTCACATGCTGCTAATTAGCTCCAATTTTTATTAAAGGCAAAGGATGCATTGTTTGAGCAGCTGAATTCAGAAGTATTTTTCAGGAGAAAGCACTGACCATCTGTGATATCTGAACTGTGCAGATAGTGTGTTTTCTATAGGTACTTCACATAGGAATTAATAGGTGAACAATGAAAGTACTTAGCTAATCCTAAGGCCCAAGTGTTCAGGTCAAGAAGCAAATTCTGTTTTCAAACTTCTCTCATAAATGTCCTGACCTGCAACAGCTCATATCATAGAGCTGTTGGTGACTCACAATCCACTTCTTCTGAATGACTGGCTCTGTGCAATATCAAAGCAGAGGTTCTAAGAGTCTCAAGAAGAAATAAGCTAGCACTTTCACTTCTTTGAAAGTTTGAGTGCTTTTTGCCTGTTTTCGGAATTCCATGCCGTATAGTTAAGCCTGGTTGATATGACCTTTCTTAATTTCTGTCCATGTCACATAGCAGAGTAGCATTATTTTAACAAAGAAAAATTAAAAAAAGAAAAAGGTGGTTATTCTCTGAACTATCCTTTTTAATTTTGATCACTCTTATGATTTTTTTCTCTACCAAAACCTAGGATCTGTACAAGCAGCCACAAAAATCCCACTTTGAGAAATCACATTTCCTCTAACTTCCCCATAAATCCTGCAGAGTGACTTGAGGATATTTTCTGTGTAAACACAGAAATGCTAACACATGTGAGGGTTTTGTCTCCTTGTTTCCAGAAAAGATTCTAACACATCCCTCCTCAGCTAAGCAAATCAACTGAGGAAAAATATAGTGTAGACCCATAGGTCCCAAGGTTGTAGAAAACCTCACATAGCTTTACAGCTGACTTTGGAGTTGATTTATAGGCTGTCACCAAATCAGTGGTCACAAGCTGACACAAAATGTCTTCTGCAAGCTTTGATTCCTTATTCAGTAGAATGTCTTCTTCATTTATATTCTATTGAACCAAACAACCCAGGATTTCCTCTCCCTTTGTTGGATGGTTTCCTGTCCCTGCAGCTGCCTTCTGTGATGTCAAAACATGAGAGTTAAGTGTTGCCTGAGGATTATGTTGCCCAAGTTCACCAAAATAAATCAGATTTGAGTGTTTAATCCTTTTAACATCTCTGAATATGAGGGTTTAAACAGCAAAACCTTCTGTAATGAGACAACTCCTCCCCTTCACCAGACAACTTCATGACAAGCAAAGATTCAGTATGACTTGCCTTGAATCTTACATGTTGCAATATACTGAAAGTTTCCTGTTATCTTTTCTCCTTTACTGTAGCAGAAAAACACTTTTACTGCATCAAAGTCTTATATGAGCAGGTCTCACTGTATGTATAATTACATATTATTCTTCCCTTCCCATCTGACCTAAATCAATTCTTCTGGTGGCAGAGTCTGTACTCTGTATTTGAATAAAGCATCAGTTGTATTGAATGTGCTGGAATTGGCAGATGGTTGGTCAGTCATTCAGTTTGATATTAATTGCTTCTTTGAGATCTCTTGCAGAGAGCTGAGGACAAAATGCATAGTGTCTTATTACATTAAGAAAAAAAAATCACATCTGAAATTCTTTGATGAAAGATTCGTCTGCCTGGCAGAAAATGTACTTTCTCCTTAAGAGTCAAAAAATGACTAAAAAATTCAATTATTTAAAGATTATCTCATTTCCTTCCAGTGAGTAAAAAAAAATTAAAAAATCAGACATTTTGTTTGGAAGAAAAAATGAATTTTTTTCTTACTTTTTCAACAACACTTTTAACTGATTAAGAGTGGGGGGTTCTTTTGCAGGAAGAAATTAATGTAATTGTTTCATTATTATTAATTTTTAAATTCCTCACCACTCATTTATGCTCAGCTGTGTTCACGTGTCTTTTAGTGGCTCATGTTGAAGACTACAGTAGTAAACAGGGGCAGGATCAGTTAAAATAAGAATATTTAGTACTTGATTTTAAAGACCGGAGGTTTAGAAGATGACCTAAGCAGCTGGGGTGCGGTCTGTGGGTCTACTCTTCATGTATTATGGTGGATCTACTGCTAGATCCAAATAATTTTCTACAGGTATAGATATAGAAAACTCCCAAAACCCCTCCAACATACCTGTAATTATATTCATGCTTCACATCAAATACATTTTTCCTTCAGTATATTAAATGTATCTGGCACCTAAAACTCATTATGTATGATTTAATCTCAGATTCATTACTCCACAGATATGTAAAATGTATGTTGCATTATTTATTCATTGGCCATTAGAAATACATAAAATAGCTGTAAGCTGTTAAAAAATGTGGCACCCATTCTTCTGATAGTTATGTACTGCTATTTCCATCACGGCAATTAGAGCAGGTGCCAAATGGCACCCATTTCTTTTTGATAAATGGCATCTTATGCAGTATTTAAGGAAGCACTGCATCTGCGTCTGCTCACCCTAAACATTTTTAAAGAGCTGATAATCAGTTAAAACTGGAGGCTGCTTCTGCCACTGCAACATTGTACTTGCTAGTTGAGCTAAATGCCTTGTTTCAAAGTCTCTCTCACACAAAATTCCTATGCCATTTCTATGTTTCCCTTTTGCACTTTTCCCTGAA
Organism: Falcunculus frontatus; assembly: GCA_013398115.1. Taxonomy (NCBI): domain Eukaryota; kingdom Metazoa; phylum Chordata; class Aves; order Passeriformes; genus Falcunculus; species Falcunculus frontatus. Next base: position 3,080,877 of record VZRV01002221.1, read on the forward strand.
TCCTTTCCTGGGTAATATTTTCTTTTTCAATAAACACACTGGATGCCCCAGTTTTATCCTCCTCCTGTCCTACTTTTGACACCATGTTGGGTATCTGGACCTTAAGCTCAGACACTGAAAATCATGAATGTGCCACCTAATCACAAGCAACTTGGAGATACATCAGTAACACATCTGGTGTTTCCAATTTTAGTAAAATCCTCCACTGAGTCTCCAGGCTTGATCCTGAGCTAGCAAGCATCACATTAGCTCCACTATTTTAAATGAACAATATAAATCTACACCAGCCATGTCTTTGTCTTCAAAAAATCTCTAGACTTCTTGGCATCTTTCATGCTTTATATGGAAAGATGGATAAACTTGGGACCAAGATTTTGCTTCAAAGCTGAGTCTTCTTAGAGAAATAATAAAAATGGCTTAGTTGTATATGGCTACATTTTGCTCTACAACTGGAAAAATAACGCATTAACCAGAAATTATTGATATTGGCTAAGGCCGTTAAATTAATATTTTATGACAACAAAATACACGTTCTTTTCCACATGGAAGAAACACCTGAACAGAACTGACAGCAGCTTGGATACTGTGGGCTCACATGGCTGGTTTGGGAGACAGACCACTTGTGTTCAGAGCAATGGAGGCCTCTTGGACCCTGTCTAGGTGCTGTGGCCTGGAGCTACCTCTGCCCTGAGGTATCAAAATTCAACGACAGTCTTCAAAACAGCAGAACAAAGGCAGCAATATGAGCCATCTTTGCAGGTGGGTTTTAAAAGTTCTCTGGGCTATCATTACTACTACTGCATTACTACTACTATCATTATTATGTTTGTAGACAAAGTGTGCAGCTGACAAACTTGTGCTGATAGCATCTTCAAAGGTATTTTTGCCATCCTGTGTGATACCTCTCTCTCTAAGAGGTGTTGTACTTTTCCCACTCAGGTCTGCAGATAACAGAGCCATTCTTGTTTTGCTTTAGAAAACAGCTTCAGTGTGTCTCTATCCTGCTGCCTGAGTACACTGGCTCATTTGAGCCAAAAGGAAAGGGGCTTTAGGAGTGGGAAACTTTATTACAATGGTCATGAAGATATTCCCAGTTCCATACAATTAGTGGGGACACACTGGAGTGGTGCTCAAGAGTGCTGCCCAGACATCAAGTGGCCATACCATGTATTCAAGAGGAGGAAAAATAAGGTGTGACCTAAGATGCTGTAAAGATTTAGGTAACATGGTGAGCTTTGCAGGGAGGTTAATTATCCTGGGTTTAGTGCTGGGTTGGTGTAGCTCTGCGGCAACCATTTCTGAAGCTAGCGTCTGCTGGAATTTGAGCTGTGTTATGTGTACAAACCTAGTCACTCAGTGCAGCCGGGTATCTCTAACACCACTTTATCCCATGGAATACAAACCCAGAGAGCTGCGCTGAAGATGACAGATACTCAAGTGGGAATACTTGGACAAAATCACAAAACTCTCACTGGAGCTAATAAAAAAGGAAAAACTATCATTTTGGCTGACCTGTTAATCCTGCATGCAAGATGGCAAATGCAAAACTATGGAAGAGTTAAGAGGAAGAATTCCTTCCTTTCTCAAGCCTACCTGTCCCATCCTTTTAGCAAAATCAAGCCAACAAATGAACAAGAATGTATTGCTAGAGAGAGGATCTGCAAGAAATATTCTAGAAGAAGAATAGAAACCAGAAGAAAACACATTTGGCCATGGCAGCAAAGAGGCAGTTGACACACTCAGCAGAATTTCTGAGCTTATGAATAAAGTTGACAACTGAGAAATGAGCCAAAACTCAGAGTAAAAACTACATAGCAATATTCACACCTCTAACGAAGCCAGGGAATTTCTGGCTCTGTGTCTTTTGTGCTTTAAATATGACATTTTTGGCATTTTGCCTCTTGGTGTGTGTGTGTTTTAGCAGCGTAAAGAGATCTTAACTTTAAAGAACATCTTATTCTGCTTTTTTCCAATAAAATATCCTGCTAACAATCTCTGAAGTCAAGACCACATAAGTATCACAGAGTTGGGCTCAAAGATAAACAAAAATACAATTAGACCAGAGTGATTTTTTTTCTCCCCAAACAGTGTCCTGCCACTCTCATGTTATATTTTTTGTTATAGAGATCTTCAATTCAGTTTTGGGCCTGCTGACACTCCTCCGTATTTGTTTCTGGAGGTACTTTAGAGCTAGGCCATAAGCGAAGTCTAAGTCACTTCTCACCAGCCCCACGAATTTGTCAGATAGGAAAATGCCAAAATAATGTGAAAAATTACTCTATCAATTCCTGCTGCCTTACAAAACATCTTGGCAGGCTAACTTTATTGTCTTTAGGCCATCTTGCAATAAGTTTGCTGGAAACATCATGTTTGGACAGATTTACTGTCCAAGGGGTTTTTGTACAATACTTGCAACAATTTTAGCTTGTAATTAAGAATGGATGGAATGAAGTTACACGCAAGTGTTTGTGAATGGTTACAGGGGCCTTGCTCAGGGGTCTGGAGAAGGAGGCAGAATTATTCTCATCAAGTTTGCAACGACCTGTAGTGGAGGGGCATGTGGGGGGATGCAGCTGATATGCTCAAGGGCAGGGTTGACATTCAGAAGGAGCTAGATGGGAGAAATGAACTGACAACAAACTTCATGAAATTCAGTCAGGACACCTGCCCTGCCCTGTGTCTGGGACAGACTAACACCCAGCGGGAAACAGGCTGGGATTGCCTGGCTGGGGAGCAACTCTGTGGAGCAGGGACTGAGGTCATGGGGCACACCTGGCTGAACCTGAGCCAGCAGGATCCTGGCAAGGATGAAGGCTGAGTTCCCTGGGCTGCATCAGCAGGAACACAGCCAGCAAATGGGGGAAGCAGTTATTCCTTTTTGCTAGGCATTTGTTTGGCTATCTGTGGAATACTGGGTTCATCTCTGGGCCACTGAGTACATGAAGGCTGTCAATAAATTGCAGTTCAGCAAAGAGTTCCTGAGGTGGCCGAGGCCAAAGCACTGGTCTTGTGAGGAGAGGCTGAGGGAGTGGGGCTGGTTTGATCTGGAGATGGAATGGCTTCAGGCACCTGCTACCCCCAGGACCTACAGAGGCTACTGAGATTCAGGCTCTTTGCTGAGGTGAATAGTGGCAGAATAAGAGACAGCAACCATCAATCAGAATGAGGTGATTTTTCTTGGATATAAAAAAAGCAAATTTCCATGAGGATCATTAAGCACTAAAGAAGGAGCATATCTGGTAGGCCAAAGCCCTGAGCAATCCTTTAATACAGGCCTCTTGTTGGCTGAAATGTATTTTCTTCGTCGAGCCCTACTGCTCATCCTATTGCCTTAGCTGCTCCAGCTGCACATTAATTCCTTTGGAGGGGAGGTACCTGATGAAATATGTTAAAAGAATTTGTAAGTAGCAAGGAAAAGAGAAAGAATTTGGGGAAGGATGCATAAAAACTATGCCACAGTGCTGAGGCAGCAGAAAATAATCACACATAATCAATCATATGTGCCAATAGAGTTAACAACTGAAATATTTTGTACTTTGTGATTAGATTAATCGACATCACCTTTGATGAATGCTGGGCATTTCATCTTTAAAAATAAATTTTCATGAGAGAATGTGTTTGCGTGCTCTATATTCACCACTGCTGATGATTTTGCTCATTTCCTTTAAAGGCCTTTCTTCTTTATAGACAATCCTCACACTGACAAGTGAAGAAAAATTTGACCTACGTCTTTTTGTTCCATAGTGACATCTAAACCATTGGTGTGGTTTGTAGTAATTTCTGCTTTAAGAAGATATTACAAAGTTCGCCTATCGCCACAGGTCACTGGAGACTATTACCCAGACACTTTTTGGATCACCTAAGGAGTGGTAAAAGGAAAGAGGGAACAGAAAGCATTTTAAAGCTCATGAAATTACAGTGGTGACAATGGAAATAGAGAGATGTGTCAATGAAGAAGCTTTCATATCATCAGTTTAATATCCTTTTTCTTCTGCAGTCCCCATCTGAAAAATGCCAGTATAAATGTATGATATTCTGAAAAATATTGGTGTGCCATACTATCACATAACAGTCCGTTCCATCCACTGATTTTACAGGGACTTTCCCTATGAATGTTTAAGGCTGAACTGCTGAATAGCCTCTGCCAGCTTGTGAGAGTTTTCTCTACAAGCTGAGGAGAACTTTGGGGTTTCCCTAGCTTGCACTACAGTGGATGTAGGCTCCTGGCTTGCAGGTGGGATGTATGGTGTTCATAGTGTCCGTGCCGGATGCAGAACTGACATTGCAGCACCCGCTGCTGATTTCCTGACTGAGTCAGCCGGAACTCTCCCCGGGGCTTTTCCTGCACTACAACTCCTCAGCGAGCTCAGACCTCAGAGTCACAGATGGGTCCTATCAGGTGCTATTCTTATCACTTGTGTAGGCTAGGGGACACAGCAGCAACATGCAAATGGAAAATCCTTGTAGGTACCAACACTTTCCAGACTATAGTTTGAACTACTAACATTCAAAACATAAAGGACAAATTTCAGTGTGTGAGTAGCTCAGTTAACTTCTAGGAAATTATATTGACCTACCCAGAGATAAATTTTCCTCTAACCATGAATGCAGTTAACATAAACAGCCATAGAGAAACGGCGTAGGTCATTGATTGTGTAAATTATTTTACATGTAAACTAACTTCACCTTCTGGATTTAATGAGTGTTGATTCAATTTTATGGACTGTTATTTCTTCAGTGGCCCTCAATCACATAAAAATCTCGTAAGGAAAGAGTTCTGTGATTCCAGGTGGTAAAAATTAGCTCTATCTTCATTCTCCACCTGCTTTTCTCTTTGTTAGGATCATGTACTTTATTGTGGTTATATCAAAAAAGTGAAATATAATTTGATAGTTATGATTTAAATAACAAAGAGCTTGTGGGTTTGGATGTAGCAACTGGGGCTGTTTGTAAAAGCAGAGGTTTGTGGAAATTGATTTGGTATATTCACTGAGGCTGAGCATTCTAGTTCTTATGGTTATTTAGACTAACTTGGAAAATTTGAGCCTTGCTTTCCTAATTGGGGTTTCACTCTTTTTTTGGTCTAAAACATGCACACTAAGTGGTCTGGGCTATTGGCAACACTTAGCTACCAGTCTCTGCAATCTCCAAACTCTCAGATATCAAAATATTTTTTTCTCCATTATGGTGAAGTTAAACAATATTCTGAAACACTTGTCCTTTTACAAGTGTGTTGACTGTAAGGCAGAGAACAAGTGAAAGCTAAGAAGGACCTGAGTATTCTCCCTCAGACAAGAACATAGCCTCTCTAGTTACTCTTCCCACTGAAAAAGACCTCTAGAAGATAAGGCAGGGATGCTCAACTATGAAGTTTGTAAGACTAAGTAAGAGCCAGGAATGTGGAGTGGAAGGTTAGGCACTGAACATTGTGTTCTTTAAGTAAGCAAACACTTCTTAAATAAATTAAACCAGCTATGTGTGGTATAAAATTCCCTTTGTAACATGGCTAGAATGTTTATGCTAAACGGAAATCCATAAAATATGAACTCCAGCACAGAACCACTGAAATGAGCCCTTCCTCCGCTTAGTAGAAGCAATGCAGATGTTTGAGAAACTAAAACCTCTCTTCTCAGAGAGTTTCTAATGTTCTATTGTTCGCTGCAAACAAGCTAGAGCAATATAGTTCTGCAGGATTCTGCTTGCAGATTGAAGAACCCACAAAACTTCTTTGGTTTTTTTTGTTTCTAAAAGTATTTCCAGAGAAAAAGCACTTGATCTTGCCTCTCTGCTGCACTAGTCATGAGACATACTTTGCAAAAAACTTAACAGAGAAGTTTAGTTTCAATTGTGGCTGAGTAATTAAGAAAAAAATTCTTCTCTTGCACAGAAAAGAAAACAAAATAACAAAGCTGTGCATTCCTGAGGTTATTTTAGAATGCATTTGTTCCTGTCTGTCACTGCCTGTGGTAAGGCAACAGAACCCGTGATTTTTGACTATCTTGGTGCTGCAACCACTTGCGTCAGTCACTTTGCTAAAGAGTGGAGGTGGGTTTTCAGATGCAGTGGTGATCAGCATGCAGCACAGAGCCAGCTTATCCACAACCATATCCTCCTAATACCTATGCCTGAGAACTGGCAGAATCAACAAAGTATTACATAAAGGTAACAGCAAGAAAGATCCAGTCTGTAAGTACCATTCAAAGTAAGTCATGGTCAGAGGTCTGACACTTTAGAAAAAGAAGCTGTTTTAATAAACTGTTATTTTTCTCTGGATTTAGGTTACACCATTCTCGCCTTTGTTACAGCTAAAGGAGAATATACAGCATTTCCTCACTAGCTGCAAAGTATTTGCAATAAATAACAGTTTGGCTGAAAGAGAATAAATAACAACTTTAAGCTTTCTCCAAACACAAAAATTCAAAAAGTTCTGGCCTGTCCTTTGTTTCCTGAAACCCTCTGCAGTCCACGAATTCTACATCTACATTATATTGCTGATGGAAATGATGCCTCCCTTTTCTGTGATCCATCCATTTCCTTTCTCTGTGGGCCAGTGCATGTGCACAATCCATAAACATAAATAGATAAATATAACTAAATATATATATACAAACATATATATAGATATATAAATAGAACTATCCCCAGTTAGGGACATGAACAGCATAAAAGTGATTTATGTAACCCATTTGTTTCCTTGTTAGGGTTTGCTAAGGAACAAGGTAGGTTATAAAAAAACCCCTGGATTAAGTAGTTTTGAGTTTTCCTTTGAATAAAAATGAAAGTTATTATTTGCAGAGCACTGGTTCTTAAATTCTGTTAGAAAGCTGAGTCATCCAATTAAAGGCAAAATTCTGGTGAGGAAGATTAATTACTTTTCAATGAACCCCCCCATACTTAGTGGGAGCTGTGTTCATTGCAGATGGAGTTCTTGACTGTACAATCATTACCACTGACATCAGTGAAACTACTTAGAATTCATGAGCTGAAGACTGACTAAAGAATTGGACTGGTATTTACTCCCGTCCTCAGGAAGGGTCTGATTCTCTTTTACGGGAGACTTCTCTGACTGACCTGAGGAAGAGTGGGATCAAGCTCCAAATTCACAGTGGGATTAATAACAATATCACAGTGATGTTCCAGTCTGTTTCATTAAAATGGATCCTGAAATTTTTGCCATAGAGATACTGCCCCTTGCTTCATCTGTGTCCCAGTACAGGTGTCCTGGTTATTTAGGAGCTGAAGAAACAAGCAGAAGCTGCAGGCCACCGGCTCTTCTGCTGGTATACACCATTGCAGCCACCAAAGGGCAATGGAGTTTCAGCAATTCACACTGGCTGAAGCTCTTCTGCTGAACCATTTCTTGCAAACTGGAAGGAAAGGCAGAGGCTATATGACACAGAGCAGGCTCACGTTCTTTGAGCTACTTTTTCTTTGTACCCAGGGAATGTGCAGGTACTCAGGGGAAAGTGTGAAAAGAGAACAGAAGCCAACAGCCAAATGGATGATTGTGCTGAAGGAAGAAAGAGCTGTGAAAAACTGAGTTATAATGAAATAACATATGGGGCAGTTGGGGTGGGAGGAGGCCCATCATGTTTGGTCACTCAGTAAATTTAATTAATCGTTGAAAAATGTGAAACGATGCAAAAAACAACACGTGGCAAATACCAATGAGGTAACTAAGGCCATTTAGAGCATTTCCTATCAAAATTAAAACACATGCAAAAATAGAGCTGCAGCAACTCATTTAAGAGCACATGGTTGCTCTTCATAAACTTTGGTTTACGCCTACTGGAAATTACCAAAGTGCTTTTTTGCACAAAAGAAACTTGAAAGGTCTGTGGCTGTGAATATTTTACTCAGCTTGAAAACACTCTGAAACTTGTTAGCTGAAGGGGAGGTGCAAGTTTCGCATTGCTCCAACCCTCACTCGTTGAGCTGTACAGCTGTAAGCTATTTTCTCACAGTGGTCAGTGCCACTTCTGTGGAGGACCCAGAGAACTTCACTGCCGTCCACTCTTTGTCAGGATCTGCATAACATCATCTGTTGGGGTTGCCCGGGATTATTGAGTGCCCTGCTTCCCTAGCTGTGTTTCATATTTGCATGCAGCTATGCTGCTTGGGAGCCCTCCACAAATGTATTGGCGTGAGTGTGTACTTGTGCGTGTTTGTGTGTTTGCCAATATATTTGGCACAGACAGAATGCATCTGTCTCAAAGAAACTACAGGATATCTACTCTGACAGCATTCCAGTAATGACATTCAACTGAGGCAGACATATCTATGGAACAATCATGCATTTGTCTGGTCTTTTGAATCCAAAATGCTAACTTGAATTGGAAAGGGCAAGACCCTTTCAGAGCACTCATGAAGCAGTTGGGAGTAGGAGATCTAGAAGACTTTTTTTCTATCTTGTTCTTTGGAGCCTAAATATGCAAGAACAGAGCATAGCCCGAGGGAGGCTTTGCTCATGCCTAAGCCCCTGACCTCAAAATGGAAAACTTGGAGTCAGCTAAGTCTCCCTGACAACAAAGAGGGGGGGAAATGGAATTGGCACTGCACATTATTAATTTATTTGCATTACAATTTCATTCTCAAATGGGGAATAAACTAAATCAACAAACAGTGGTAAAGAAGTGATCTCTTGTCTATTGTAAAAAACATACACATACTTATATGCATATGGGTGTTTACATACATATACCAATATATACCTATACGTATATCTATATCTATATATCTATCTATCTCCATAGAATGGAGAGAAAAAGTCTGCTTGCCCTTGGGCCCATGACAGGCAGCACTGGGTGTGCCAGGGCAGGAAACAGCACTTATCTTATCCTGTGACATTTTGGGGTCTTCTTTGAGCCAGGAAATGCCATCATGACCTGCAGCAGATAAGATAAAGAGCTCTGAAGAGGGCTGCAGAGTCTTTATGAATAATCAGAGCCTTTATGAGAAATCAGTTCTTCAAATAGCTGCTTATATTCTGTGTATTCAGAGGAACTAGTACTAATTTCACCACTTGATTCTTACACGCCAGTGACACCACTGGCGTTTTCTCAGAGATATCTTAAGACCTGACATCTACCTTGTGTTTTGGAAAAAACCCAACAGGAATGTTTGGTAACTTGAAGAACCCATGATCAAAGCAAGCCCTCTCCACCTTCTCTAGTGCAGTTTCCCTACCTGGTAAAAGGAAGAGTTAAAGTGAAAGAAAACAACGTAAGACCTGAGGCCAAGTTCTTAATTTGTTCTTTTGCTGAGGCTGAACTCAAGGAAGTCAACTGGATCCTTGCCTGAGTAAGTAATGAGCAGAAATTAAGGAAGGGCTTGAAGACTGGGTCTTTGATGATTAGGTCAATGCCTTCCGTGTAATCCCAAGTGACCAAAAGAGCACAGAGGAAAAAAAGAAATCTACGCCTTAACACTTTCCATTGCCAGCTCAGGCAGGAGGGCTTCAGTACTCCTACAATCAGGATTCTACAACAGAACTGTTAAAACCCCATGGAAATGAAAAAAACACTGGGGCTGGGCAGTTGCAGCCAGGTGGCTACAAAGATAAAATAGAGCCATTTACAATTTTGACAGACTCCTCTCTTCAAAATCACCGTGCTGCATAAGGCTGTAAACATACATCTCCTCTACCACGCTGAGCACACCACAGGATTCCAAATCAGACTGGAGATACATTCTGCAAAGCAACTGCCCAAGGATGTAATCCAAATGCCTATCACCTACCTCACCGAATTCAATGCCTGATTCATTAAGTCCAAGGACTGAATTTACAAAGCTTTCATTGAAACTATTGTACACCATGCAAGCTATGCAATTGCAATAAAACAGATGACTGCTTTTACCTACAGGTATAGGACCTGTACAAAGCAGATTGGTTCTCCTGACACATAATATCATGACAAAAGTTCTCCCAGAAAGAGAATGAAAATGTTCAAAAAAGTAAACAATATATGACCCTGCTCACTTTCCACAGAACTATGGACACCGTTTTTCTTGGATCTAAATGTTATGGCCAAATTTTGTATTGAGTCCTTACTCAGACAGTCCTATTGACTCCAATGGAATTGTACCAATCCAAATCAACCCCAGCTGTCCAACATCCTTCCCTTGACTCCTAACCCTTTGCAGTCCTATTCTTCCCACCTCACAAAGCTTGCCTTGATCCAATTCAATAGCAGGAGTACAAATACAACCCTGCAGAACTGACCAGTTTTATGTATCCATAGCCATAGCAGCTGGAGAGAGTCAGTAATCCTGGAATCATCTGATTAGACAGCACATAAAGCTAAATTTAATTCCATTGTTTTGCTGCCTGCAGCAGTAGTAGGGAAAGGAAAGCTATTAGTAATCCCCTTCTGTATTGCTCTCACTGTAAATGAGTGCTTTTAGTGGATTACCCAAGGATGTAGATTTCATATTATAAAACGTTCTTATTGCTGTGTAAACTATGGGTGTAAATTAAGGTGTAAGAGGTAATGGATATATAACCAAGAGTGTTCAGGGTGTAAAGACTTCAAAGGGCTTGCTTGAAGACTCGGATCATAACAATCAGTGAGCAGATTTATATTTATACTGTTGATCTGAAACAAACAAGATTCTAAATAAGAGAGAACTTAAGCAGATTAAATAAGCATTGTACAAATATGTATACAGTTCTGCTTCACTCCATTTCCTCCCATGCACATCACTTGTTTGCATTTATTATATTACATGTCAGAAAAAAATGTTCAGTTGCTTAGGATTAAGCTCGTAAGGAACAGAAATTGCTGAGGTAAGTGCTCAATGGTTTGGCTGGCTCCAGCACTAAGGAGGCAGCTGAAGGGCATCCTCACTGCAGATTGTGTCAGGAGCTGTGTGTGATTCCACACAGTGTGAGGGGGAATCTCACACTCGCACCCCCTGGTGCTGAGAGACTTTGCGTGCTGAGTGTCTGTCATGGAGCTACTCTCGCCTTGAGGAAGAAGGGAGTCAAGTCCTCTGGGATGCCTTTGCACACCATTGGCTGATGCAGGTGAACAAGTTGACAGCCAAACGGGTCCAATCTGGGAACTCTGACAGGAGGAGAAGGAGGAGGCAGAGAAGAGTCTGTCTCTGACAGCTGTAACTAAAGATGGTGTTCCTACAGCGCTCATAAAGGATGGCTGGCATTGCCACAGGGATCTTCCAACAGAAAGCAAGACTTCAGCTTCATGAGGTTTAAAAGAAGTGTTATTTACTATGCAACTCTTTGTGTTTAAAAAAGACAGAGCCCTCTGCAGACATTAATGCTTTCCCCTGTTCCTCTCACAAGCATTTGACATATTTTTGCTCGCATAAAAATTGCCCGCCAATTCTTCTGTGCCATGCTTTTAGGAGATGTCATCGTGAATCATTTTCTCAGTAATAGTTTGCTTCTACCTCATGTAGCATATACATGTTATACACGTACCTGGAAGAGAACAAGCATCTAGAATATATGATCCCTGATCTCCCTTGTTGGCTGTCTGATTAAACATGGGGCCTACACCACATAAGGCAGACAGACAGAAAGGATTTGGGAACAGCAAAACTCAGTGGGGGGACCAAAAAATAGTGTATCCATTTGGCTTGTTGTTTCTGGGTTGTCAGCAATGAAGTGAGGGTGTTCAAACCTTTATCCTTCAGGTACCCAGCCATGTCATTGTTACCCAGCTTTCCGCCCTGGGCCATGCTGAGACTCACTGCAGAAACCAGTGTGTCTTTACAGGAAAGCAGCGTGTGCATATGTGTGAGTGCTTGTGTAGAGTGGGACTCTGCACTGAAGGACGCAATGCTCATGATGCATTCAACAACCACACAAGCTGGAAGTAGTGCATTTTGCCTTAGCACAGGTGCATTAGGACACATTTCAGGCTAGGTTAGAATAAGAAAAAGCATCTGGTGCAAATGCTTTGGGTTTAAATGTTTGAAAGTCATTTTCTGAGACTACTCCCCCTTGCAGTATGCAGCTTAATGGCAGATACATTTGCTGTTTTCACCTACATGTTCATTACCCAAGTGAGAAGAGCAGGCTGAAAAGCATACTAATAATGAAAGCACAAGGCTATTTCTTACAAGAAAAGTGGTCTTAGGTAAAGGGAAGAGATAGATGTTTCTCTGCTCAAGCCAGGAACACAGATACAGACCTAAACGTTAAGTGCAGATTCTGATACCAGATTCATTACAAGCTGGACATTTTTTTTGTACAAGAGCACGTAATTCTGAGAACCTCTTCAAGAGACACCTCTATAACATCCAAATTTTAAGGGCAAACAGAAACAGAAGGTTAGAAATAGTATCTTCCACTTTCTGCCACATATCAAATTAGTTGTTTTTAATTACAGAATCTCAAGTGTTAAAATTACTTTATACTGGGTGGAATCTGGCAGCCTCATGAAAAGAAAGAAAGCAAACAATAGATAAAATATGGTCAAATAGTGCATTAAAACCCCCCTAAAATAGTCTGCTATTATATCTCAATATTTTCTGAAGCTGTCAGATGAACAATTTTAGGTATCTGCAGAGTGTGCCTTGATGTTATGGCAGATCTGTCCAACCACGAAACTCATCAGCTGGGGCTCAGCAGCTTACCCAGCTGCAAAGCCCGAAACAGGCTGAAGTATATCAGGGACAAAGGTCTGGCACAGCCTGTCTTCACCTACCTGGCACATCACAGATAAGCGAGCCACCATTTGTAGGCTACAGTAGCCGAGCTGCCAACTTCCAAAATCCTTGGGTGGTACTCTGGGCTCCCAGAGAGGCAGGCAGAAGTCAAAGTACATAGGGAAATGCTGCAGTGAGATTGTGAGAGATTAATTGGGAAGTCTGAAGCTGTAGGTTTTATCCCAAGAGCATATGAAAGTCTCAGCCAGGAGAACAGCACAGCACAGTCTGAAGTTGCCTTAAGACACCAATGAACCAGACAACCAGACAAAAACAAATCCCAGTTTATATTGAAAGTAGCAATTTTGTTTTAAAAAACCTCCTTCAGCTATTTCAACCTTCCCTTTGGTGTCAACTATTACTCAAATCTTTAAAATTCTGCATCAGTCCTTTAATCTTGTGGAACCAAATTTCTGTTCTGCAAGGAAAAGGGAATGTAGGTTCAACCAAAAAGCAGAAACTCGGTGAAGAGCAAAAGTAGTTTAAGTATTTCAAAAGGACATGCCCTTTCCAAAACAAAAAAAAAATCAATTGGAAGTGTGCAACTGATAAAGAAATCCTACAATACTTTAACTTGGAAGCATTCAAACTGTTGAAAAATAACATTGCAGGGCTGAAGAAATAAATCAAAGTTCATTGGCCAAATTCTGCTCTCAGAAAATAACAGCTAAGATCAGAATCTCTCCCAATTGCTATCTGTTTTCCTATTTTATAATTAAATCTTGCAATCTTTCCGCAGACAAAATCATCCTCTGGGATTGCTGGCATTTTTTAGGACTTCAAAAACTTGGCACTCAGTGTTCTCAGGAGGAAAATCTTTAAGAGTTAAAAGTATACAGCTGAACTGCAAAGAAGAACCATCCAGAAGAGGCACGACCTCATCCCCTAGCAACAGAAATCAATAACAACAAAGATAATATAATTACACCACAGAAAGGATCCAGAGGGCAGATTATGTCAAGTATTATGTTGTTAAGAGAGAATGACATGTGAAACAGACAGTGTGTTTTAAACATGGATGAAAATACAGAAAATGTGCAAGGCCGATAGAGAAAAGTGAAATACGAACACAGAATAAATTAGCCTGCAAACTCTTAAAAGGGAAAGAAAATTATTCATGTTCCTGCTTTCACTGTTTTATTTATTCAGTACACAGAATCAGATTCCCAGGGGAGCAGAGAAAGGCATTTTATTTCACAAGAAGCATAGTGGCATAGGGAAAATAGATGACCCTATGATGACAGCCTTGTTCTGGAGCTCTGGAGACCCAGTTAATTTCCTGTTTTGGTACAGATGGTCCATACTATTCAGACAAATCATGGGCTTCCTGTTCCTCTGTCTCCCATCTGGAAAAGAGTGCCAGTAGAAGTATAAGGATTCAGAACTGAGATGGAACAGATACTGATGTAGTCTGGGATTTACATGGAATTACCTACAACAGAAGGATTCCTGTCTGCATTGGCACAGAACACACATTTGTCTCTTGAACAGTGCACTTCACTTTTGCTGTTCAGGTTGTTTATAGGCTTAGAGGAGGCAGGACGTAGTGCCTGGGCAGCCCCCACTTCTCTGCAATACTTGGAGCTCCAGCACCACCCACCTGCCAGCACAAAGGTTATTTTGGAACATGCTCCCTGACTCAATTCCCTGCCAGTGCTTTCATACAGCTTTGAAACACGAAGCAATGTGGGGTAACTTTTCAAGGACAATCTCATTTTCAGCAAGTGACCAGTACCAATAAAAGCTTATATGCCTATTGCTTTACATAAGGCAGTAATGTCCTGTCACCAAATCACCTGATCCCCCTCCCACAGTTTTGCCTGTTTCTTCTCTATTACCACCCCCATGTGAATGTAGCTTTCTACTCATTCTTAAGCAGGCTCTGACTAAAGTGACCCTGCCCTTTTCAGCCATGTGCAAGATACTTGCTGAAATTAAACTACTTAAACTAACAGAACCCCCAAACGAACAACTGCAAAAGGAACATCAGCGGTTAGTAGTGGTGTCTCATCATAATTTCTAGATACTGATATGTGGACTAAGCTACAGCTTGGTGAACTCAGTTTCCAAGTACTCAAGGAACTCAGAAGAAGGAACAGGGTGAAATGTTTGTAGTAACAAATTTTTGAGGGGGTGAAGATGTACACTAAGAGTATGATTTTCACTTATTACTTTTCTGGCATTAGTGGAAGAACCTTCTGAATTGCAAATATATGCTCATGAACAGTCTTAGCAGTACAGTCAATAATAATGGAAAAGCCCAAGCTAGAAAGACAGAGAGAGAGAGTATTAGAATATATGTGAGATGTTACTCACACTGTGGGTTTTGTCTCATTTAAACACTCTTTATTCAACCTGTTTTCGTTGCCATCCTTGTGGCACCTGGTGTGGTCAATCTTTCTACCTCTACATCAAATTTTAAATTTGTCATATTTCACATATGGAGGACACATAAGCAGCAAGATACCTAGGCACAGAGACTACATCTACAGCAATAAATGCAGCAGGGCCAGGAACAGTCCAGGACACTCTGTCTCAGTCATCCACAATGTTAACTTGTAATGTTTCCAGGCACAATTTTGGCCCAAGGCTGATAGCCCATCTTGAAAAAGTCCTGGGCCCCGTTCAGAAGTTGACACTGGCCAGGGAACATTCTCAGCGGCAGTTTGGATGCAGACACCTGATTTGGAGAATCAGAGAATTTAACAGTATGGACAGGTCCTTCCATGCCATTTGGTCTCAAAGCCAGTCCTGGAGCCATTTAATTGACTCATATGTCAATTAAATGACATTATCTGTGATTATTTGTCCCTTCTTACCATGTGAAACAAGTGTTCCTATTCTCAAAGTCTTTCTAATACTTTTTGACTTAGAAAGGTTTGAACTACTTCTTAGAGACAATTGCTTCTTGCCTCCAATCTGTGCAGAGTCCTGCTGTATTTTTTTGAACCTTTGCAGGCAAGACCCAAAACTGGGCACCCATCCAGGCTTGCTTTGCTGTGGTACCCATCTTTATATCTCTTTTATGAGTAGAAGTAGCTGATAACAGACCAATTATGGTCATTATTCCTGTCACAAGACGTAAAACTCAGCACAGATGGTATCTTATTCAACCTTAACGTGATGCAAACAAAAGAACTATTTTAGCACACTGTATAAAATCAGGGGACTTTCCACACTCTTTCCCAGGAGTGCCTGAGAGCTGATGATTTAGCTGTCTTGGCACCTACCCTAGACCCACCAGCCAAACTAGAGTATTTTTCCTTCAGAACAATATGTTTTGCAGATATTACTAAATCCTGTTTTTTTCCCCAGCTTCATATGGAACTGTGTAAATCACAGCTCAGTGGATGGGAGAATCAGTGCAGTGGATGCAGTTTCATAAGCCCTTCTCACAGCCTGCAGTCTCCTCTAATACTGGCTGCTACAGTTCCCCCATCTGAGCTGCTCTTTATCTCGATTGCTTTTCCTTTGTATCACCCAGCTCACCTTTTCTAAATCTTAAAAAGATTTATCAAAGATTCATCAAGTCACTGATACTCTGTGTGATAAAAATGAGCCAGAGTTTTCAACCAGGACTCCCTGTAAGTTAATTTGAAGCAAGGTCATTACCTGCATTTATTAGCAGTTTTTGAGGTGAGAAACCTCACTTCTGAAGGATGAGGTTAAAAAAATTAGGCTGAAATGAGTTAGTACTTTTTTTTCCTGTCTGGTAATCTTACATTCTGCAGGGACGCAGAGATTACTTCTATAGTTCAATTTACTGGTGTGTATTCATGTGAAGTAAGAAGATTTTCCACATGAAATAAGAATACTTTGATTTTTTTGTGGCAAGTACTGTGTTTAAAGAAAGAAAAATCCAATGTTAGGGCAATTTAACACAGAACAAAATAGAAGTAAATGGTAAGCAGGTAGAAAATACAGTCAATATTAATAAATGCATGGATTCTGTCCCAGTAGTAAAGAATATACATAGAGAATCCTGTCAGTGGTAACATTTATGATTATTATCTGTTGTGTATGATATTGCCATTCCTTAAGGATACTGCAGTTATTTCATAGTGTGTTAAATGGTACATGGAATCATGGAGAAAAAACTGTGATTGGTCTATTTGGAGCAGTGAAGAAGAACAGAAAATCTTCACTATTTTTTAATTTAAACTTACTAAGTTTTAGCTCTTTGACAGTGCTAACGTCTCTGAGTATCTGAATGACAGCTCCCAAAAATAATTCGTTTGATATCTTTGTTTAGAATTCACTGTAAGCAAAATAAATACATTAATTTTTGGTCAACACTTGAAAGAACTGCATTCTTTAGGCAAGCCATGTATTCTATTGCCTCTAAAAACTCCTGGTTTGGCTCAGAACCATTGAAAAATGATGCTGAACAATGCTGAGTATATGTTTATATAAATGAGCATATTATTAGCCTTGATCCAATCAATCTAGCATTTCAATTGCTACAGGAAATGGCACCAGCATGGATCAAATAACACACACAAATCATTAGAACTAAACAGAATGTAAATTATTGAAAAATTCCTCTCTAATTGGTAGAAACATTTGTCTTCTTCCCCGCCCTCAGCTTCTTTCATAGCTGTTACACAAGAAGGCACGTTGCTGCTATCCTAGTTTTTGAATTCCAGTAACACGTACAGAATCACATACATTCATAAAGAAGTAACTTATGATCAGATGGATATAGACAACGATGTTTTTGTGATGATGTGTGAAGCAGAAACACTATAGTTTTAAGCGGTATGGCTGATAAAATGCTAACAAGTTTTCACTGATTTGATGTACAGTAAAGAGGGAAAGGGTTCACGTCTTGAGCTGACTGGAGAAGTCTTTCAGAAGAACAAGCCACTGTCAAATTCAGGGATTATAATGCTAACATTCAATTATTTCCCAATTTGCTGAATAAAATCTCAGGATTCATGTTTACAAGTTTTTTTTCCTCAATTAAAAAAAAAAAGAGAGAAAAAATAATAGAAAACTAAAAATAATACAAATTTATCCAAAAGTTTCTGAGGAATGAAGGTGACACACTGTTTCCCAAGCTTTGTTAAAAAAAAGAAAAATAAAAAGGCAACAAAACCGAATATCCTTGCAATCTTTCAGCAAATCTTCTTGTTGTAAATGCTTGTTTATATTCTTCTAGGATGCAGTTGGAAAATACCAAAGGAGAAAGTTATGAGGTGTTCGCGTAAAAGAAGAGGGGAGAAACTATATAAGAAGACTCACAAAGAGCTTAAGAGAGAAAGTACCTTTAGCCTGGTGCGGAAGATGAGAAGTGAAACCTTACTAGGAGACTGAAGTTAATAAACATACGATCTTGGAAGAAAAAAATACTGTAATTTTATTTCAAATGGGGCCTTGACTTGCTGTAACTGATAATGCTGCAAGTGTTGTCAAGGGTTAATCTCTTCCCAAGTATGTTCCTAAAGAGCTCTCCAGGAGAGCACAGAGCTGTGAAGGAGAGCAGCCTGCCATGCCCTTCACTTCTGCTGCTCAATGCCCTGAAGAAAGCAAGAGGAGTCAAACCAAAGTGTAGCTAAATATGCCCTCAGCACCTACTTCTGGCGGATCGTTCCTATACCCAAGGTAATGGAGAGGAGTAAAGGTATTGGTATTCAAAATGAAGGGCCTGCCCTTGACCTTGCTGATCCATCTCTGCTTCAAGAAGCATATTAATTTTTTAATTAAACAGGAATAGGTTTGGAATGTGTAACAATATACTTTGTTACAACTGCTTCTTCCTCACTGGGAAGCCAAGTAGAAAAGGTTTGTCCATTTTTTACCCACTGACAGAATGGGTCTGTTGGAAGAACTGTTCTTCCCTGCCCCTTAAAATACAAAGGATGTGATTCTTTTCTGCAAATGAATAGCAGAAATAACGGCTGAAGTTAGTGAAGCTCAACAGTAAGGAAAATGAGAACAACTTCCTAAATGTCAGCTCAGTCCCTCCAGATTTTCTGTACTGCTTGGCACTTACATAACACTTTTTATCTGAGGAACTCAAAAGGCCAGTTCTTAGTTCAATTTTGTAATACCCCTCGGAGGCTGGTAAAATGCCCAGCTAAGGGAGCTTGAGTACAGAAAGGTTAAATAATTTACTGACAGTCACACAGAGTCAGTAGCAGAAACCAAAGGCCCAAATGCCCAGACCTGTGCTGTGAATGTAGCAAGCAATAAGCAAATTCTGGCCATTGTCAGTAGATTTGTGTATCTGTACTTTAATGGAATGCATTGACTATGCATCCTTTGGGGCTTAAATGCTCAGTAAATCAAACTGAGCTAAGGCTTGTTTTAAACAGATGTAGATTTCTAGAACAAATAGCAGCATTCACTCAGAGAAGTGGATCATAACTCATGGATAGGTTGTTGTTTTGGAAAGAATAATCAGCAAAATGCAGGAAGAATTTTTACAGTGTTTTCTAGTAACAGTTATTACTCCTCTGCTGTATTACATTTAATAGCAAAGTCCCTGCTGAAACTGCAATACCACAAATGCCTAAAATGGTTTTTTGTGGAGGATAGGAATTATTACATTTAGTTTCCATGCAAAGAAACTGATTTCCATTTGGAAACTGGAAAAGAAGAAGATTCAGATCAAAGCAATCTAAATTTTGAATACCTCAGGTAATGACAGTTGAAGGAAAATGGAACTAAAATGCTACCCCATTTAAGAATCTCTTATACAGTACTTTTCACAAAAACTTGATGTAAAATATGAACTTGTATTTCAGGACTTCTGGAATTCTAGACCAATATGCAAATCCTGTTTAGTAGCATTTTTATAATTAGTGAAATTCCAGCAATTAAAGAAAAACCCAGCAGCATTAATATGGATAGGTAGGTCATCAATAATTTACAACTATGGAAAATCTTCTTTCAGATTTTTTTATAGCCAATATATATTACAGGAACCCACTTATTAAATTTCCAAGTGTCATGGAGCTAGGACGAACTGTGACTACCTTAGAGGACAGGATTAGGATCCAAAGTGATCCTGCCAGTTGGAGAAATTACCTAAAAACCATAGGATGTAAATCTAAGAGAATATACATTTAAGTAAGAATAATTAACTGCATAACAGTATAATAGGAATACGCTCATTAGATGGGGCGTCTTCAGCAATGGTTTGGGGTTTACAGTGCCTCAAAAACCATGTTAACAGTGTCATGTTTTTTGGAAAGAAAAAGTTAAATATGACACCGGGGTACCTATATAAAGCAATTTTCAAGACGTAGGAAGCCATGCCCCAGTTTCTGTCAGCTACTGCTATATGAGTGCTGAGTGAAGAGGTAGCTCTGTGCCCAAATTTCAACTCAGGAACCATGAAAATAAGAGAGGGAAATAGGAAAAGAAATTCTCAAAACACAGTCTTGTAGGAAAGATTGAATAAACAAGGAATGGGGGAGGAAAGGAGGGAGGGAGGGAGGAAGGGAGGAGACTTGATAAGCTGTCAAACAGAAGGCTGCTACTACAAAAGAAGGAAAATCCATTCCTTGTGGCTAATACAAACTAAAATTCCATGAGAAAGATTCAGGATGATCATTGGGAAGAGCTTTCTAACAGCAGGAAAGGAAAACCCTGCAGTAAATTGCAGGAAGCTCTACAATCTTCCCACCAGTGGTGAGATACGTAACTATCAGGAATGACGTTGACGCAAGATGTGTAGATGATTTTCATGGGACTCTGATTCTATTCTGCTAAGTTAGGTTTCTTTAATATTTCACAGCAATATCAGCATTATTCATTTTTCCTGATGTAGAGTGCTCGATTTCATCACTTGATCTAAGCTTCCTCTCAAAGATGGAGAGGATCTAAGTGGACCAAATGGTTCTAACACCAGATACCCAGTCCACAAATCACTTCTCGACTAACACATTGCCAACAGGCTAACGGGGAATCTGAAGCAGACACTACTCTCAGAAGGGTTCTAAGTTTCAGTTGTGGATGTTACAATCAAAACCAGTGAGAATGAGTTTGAACTTGATCAAGTTTGACACTTAGTTTTGCTCTAAGCTAACTAAGGTGGTAAAGAGAAAATCATGATCTAGAGCCATCTCACGCACAAAGAAGACCAAACATTGTAATCTGTGTTGACAGAAACACTAAAATACAGTTAAAGAGTGTTTCACCAGATAAGTCATACCTGGCTCTCATCATGTATATGATGAATCAGAAACATTTTGATTGGCGCACCCAAGCCTATACTGCTTTTAAATTATTTTTGCTTTGCTGCTTCTTGCAACTTTACCTGAAAAAAGGTCTTACCCCAAAGTTTAAACTAAGTTGAGATATTTAAATAATCTTACAACTATTCTTCTCCCTCTTCATAGCCTAAAAATATCTATACTGGCCCTGAAGAAATAGGCATATGGTAGTTGACCCTGACATTCATTACCTAGAATTACAAAAACTTACTGCAAAGACATCCTCAACTGCCAACAAACACCTTTTTTTTTTAAGACTCAAAAGATATTTATTTTGTAAACCTTCATCTGTATGGACCAGAGACAGAGTAACAGTGAGGCAAAATGAGGAGAGGAAGAGGGAGAAGAAGAGATCAGGGGAGAGCAAGAAGAGAAGAGGAGAGGGTGAAGAACAATCCCAACCACAGCAACTCATCTTTGTTTTTAGGAGACTTTGTGTCGCAGAACTAAGAGGTATAAATAAATTCAAATCATGCTGGAAAACTGCAATTACTCTTACATTCAGTAAGTTTATATAATTTCTAATAATGGGAGAATTTGGCCTCTGAGTTTTAGATGCTTATTTAAATTTTCACTGGTTAAAACACTTGAAATAAACCCCTCTCTTCCTTAGACTTCATGGCATTCACCATGTTTAAGAAGAGAAGGTTTCCTCCTCCATTCTTCATAGAATTCCTGGGTGAATTACTGGATAAAATTATATTTATTGTAGCTCAAGGGTTTCTAGAATTTAAAACCTGGTAGATGCTTAACAGTAAAACACAGAGAAGCTCAGATCTTGTTTGTGTGCGGAATGAACCAAGGCCAGAGCATATATGTCTTCCATTGTGCAAAACTGAATGTGTAGTTAAATTAAGAACAATAGGTATTCATAAATCAGCACAAGTGCCCATGAGAAACAAGTCTTCTAATTAAATAAGAGAAGCAGTGTTCCTTGTTCCGGGAATTGTTATTTGGTATTAAGGTAGAATATATTGACAGTAGAGAGACATTTTTTTGTGAGAAGAATTATTTGGTTTATTTATCAAAACCAGCTCTCTTCCTACACATTATTCAAGTTAATTTACACAACTGATTTGGTGGGAAATACTATTTGTGCTTTTTGAAAAGGAGCTATAAAATGCTCTTAAAGGAAAATAAATCTTTGTGATTAGAATAAAATAAAACTAAAAGAAGTACTTGTGTGGAAATCATGATGGTATTTCATTCTGTTTTGATTTTATACTAAAAGATAAAACCAAAGAAAACCCAAACCCATCAAAAAACCAAGACAGACATTAGTATCCTTACCAGGAAAGAAAATTCTGCAGTGGTATGAAAAAATATTTGATTTATTGTCTCAAAAATACTTCAGAATTTGAGTGGAAAATAGTAAAAATGTTCTTGACTCAGTGAGTAAATGTGGCTTGAGGATGGCTTCATAATTTTCTGATCCTGATGATTCCCAAGTACCTGTTTTCCCATCATCTCAACAAGAGAAGAACAGAGAGCAGAGAACTAATGTTTTCTAACTTGGGTCCTGCAACCCCAAATTTCATCCACCCATTAAGATGCCTCGCAGCTTTTCAAGTAGAAAGAAGAACCTAAGTTATACTTGGTAATATTGTCAAGAACATGGACATTTCAAATAATGGGGACATGAAACATCACATTTACTTTAACCTCTTCAAAAATAAAACACTCTAAAGAAACTTTCAGAAATTTGTCTTCAAATCTGCTGTTAAAAGATGTAAGCCTTTATAGAAACTATTTTTACTATGTCAGGTTGACTGAATCCCATTAATCACAGACTAAAGGAAGTAACTACATGTTTTCTGAGCAAAGAGTGAGTACTTAGATCACCAGTTTAGGAATCATATTCTGTTCTCACAGTTAATCTGAATTCCTTTTCAAGGCATATTAATCTCTGGTGTAGACACATACAGACTTCAGCTGGCTTTGAAATTCCACCTTCAGTTTCACTCAAACTGCCCAGAGAATAGTTAATACATGTAAATTCCTTTATTTTCCTTTCTTTCCCTTGATGTACAAGTTCAAAGCAGGGAAATCCCACCAATACCTCACTTTGCACGAGGCTAAAACTCAATTTTGAGATTGTCCTACACAGTATTTCCATGTTAATGAACATTAAGCTGCCAGGGCACTTTGCTTGCCTAACCAAGAATGTGCACTGCACAACCTGAAATGCACAGGGTATCTCTCACATTTGAAGCTTTTATTTTCACAAAAGATGATTTGAACTAATTGTGTCATGGTGATTTGAATATATTCTGTCATGAGTAGCGTTTTAGGGTAGAAGGGCAAATTTTTGCTATAAACGTTTTTTAATAGATTTAATGGGGTTTGGGTTAGTATTTTTCCACCCAAAGAAAACCAAATTCTATACATACGTTTTGGTCCTGCGAGTTATAGCCCAAAATATGTAAATTTTTGGGATATTTTCCTTGAGTTTTTCAATGGAAGAAAGAGTTAATACTTGAATAGTCTGGATTGAAAATGAAAGAAAAAATAGGTTTTGAACACTCTGGGTTCAATCTATTCTCTTCTGCTGAAGCTTTAGATGACATATTAGACATACTGCATCCCTGGTTCTGTACATTACTAATGTTCTTCAACCCTAGTGTCAGAAACTTAGAAATGAGGTAACTGGCATTGCACCAACTCTGTCTGTTATTTAACTCCGGGGAAAATAGAAATATGGTAGGATTTCAAAAGCAAACTCTCTTCTGTTTCCATCACAAGACATCAGGCTAAGACTCTTTTGAAAGTCTTACTCTAGGACTTCAGGTCATGAGTCTTGCTGGAGTCCAGTCAGTGAAACAATGGAACGAAAGCTTTTAAAGTATTTTCATGCTCCAGTCGTAGCTGTCAGACCCGAAAATTTGCAATCAGGTTATTTGCATCATTCTGTGGCAGCTTCTAGAAGATTCAGTAATTTTAGTCATTCAAAGCACAAAGTTGTGCTTTGTGGATTTGTGTCCATGGAACTGTTACTGGCATTTTGACATGGGGTACGTTTTTCCCTCAAAGTTCCTTTAAAGTGACCACTGTAGAAAAATTACTAGCTCTCCAAGTGTTTATATAGATCTACCATCAAACTTGTGGGTCTATTCCATGTAAATGTAAGAACTAAGAAAATGTTTCTGACACTTTTTTATTCCCCGTTGGGTGATTTTGGTGACATATCAAAAAGACAGAACCCAGAAGCACAAGGAGATAAAAGCACACTATTTTTAGGTCCAGTTTTGTGGTGTTGGAAAACGTTTGTGAAGGCTGCTTGCCCAGGGCATTGTGTTCCCCTTGAGCTTCCAGAACCCAGAGCAGTAACAGATCACACATCAGTGACCATCAAGGGCAGCCTTGCCTTTCAAAATCTTTGATTTCCAGCCCTATAGACTACGTTATTTTCATGGCCATTGTAGGCCTGTTTTTTCTCTGCCTGCAGCATTTTCTACAGAGTAAACTCATAGGCCATGTGTGAGAATGTATGAAACAATTCATATAGAATTTTGCCATCATTTCACAGAGGACCCACATTGTCACTGCCATTGTACCCAATTCCAAACACAGGATGCTGATCCCCTGACAATGCCACACCAATGAACAACATTTTATGAGGCAGAGGAAAGTAGCCTAAAGAAACAGAATTTAACTTGAGAAAAAAATCCCCCCAAACAACAAATGTCCACCCAAGCAAGCATAGCAAAACTGAAGCCCATTACAAGGAAAAGATTAGGATGACATGACTATTTTTTCCCCCCATTGTTAAGTGTAAACTAAGCTAATGGTAAAAAAGTTGTGGAGGATGAGGGAGGGAAGTTGTGGATGATTGCTGCATTCTTTATTACGTCCTCTCTCCATCCTGGCGAGTTGGAACATCACTGCAATTCTCATGCCAGCTTCCAAGTAAACAACACGCACTTCCTGGCTATCTCTAATCTGGGCAGCAATGTGTGTGAAAGGAGAGTGCTGAGTGATCTGTGGTTGTGACCAGGTATCCTGTTTTGACAAGGGTGTTTGCCCTTTACCCAACATATTGCAGAAGTTATTCTTGACATTTTTGTGCTACTCTTTATTGGAAAAGACCTAATTAGGTCTTGTGGGAATGACTTAATTTGGATTACTGAGAAGTTTAGAGAGCCAGAGGTAACAGTTAAAAAGCAACAACAACAGAAAAGCTTCATTTACGAAATATTTTTTGCTTTCAACATTTTAAATTACAGTTAATTCAAAGATACGCTCTTTCCTCTAATTAATATTTACACTGTGTATTACAGTCTGTGGTTCAAAATCAAGTTTTAAATTTGATTCTAAAATAGTTTGAGGAGCTAAAGGAATTGTTTTAGTAGCTGGCTTACCTTTCCATTCTACAAATAATGCTACTCAAAAGTTATTTTCAGCAAAAGACTTCTATTTTGGAAAATGCCAGTTAAGCAAACCCCCTGACCAATAGAATGCAATGCTTCTAGTGAAGCTCTGCTGGCAACAGCAGATATCGGAACAAATTTAAAGATGAATGAAGTGCAGATTGGTGTAATTAATTATCTGGTACTTGGATGAGGTGTCATTCAAGATCCATGTTTTAAAGACAGACATGCTGTCTCCCAAGTGAGTGGTCTACTGTGTGGGCTGAAGAGAACTCTGTAATTTTGCCCAATGAGTCCTCAGCTTTAGTCAAATGAAAAGTGTCATTCACAAGAGAGGTTAAAAAGAGGCTGAACGCTAGAGATAAAATTTTGGCTGGGGTACAGGTAACTTTCTTCACAGTATGTAGTACAGGTTTATGTTTTGGATTTGTGCTGAACACAGTGATGGTAAATAGAGAGATGTTTTTGTTACTCCTGGGTGGGTCTCACGTAGAGCCGAGGCCTTTTCTGCTTTTCGTACTGCCACATTGGCAAGGATGGTGGGGGTGCATGGGAAACTGGGAGGAGACACAGCTGGGACAGGTGACCCAGATTGACCAAAGTGATAATCCAGACCTAATGACATCATGATCAGTATAGAAAGTGGGAAGAAAAAGGTGGAAGTATGAAAAAGGTGGAAGTATGAAACATTTGGAGTGATGGCATTTGTTTTCCTGGGTAACTGTAATGGGGCCCTGCTCTCCTAGAGATGGCTGAACACCTAACCATGGGAAGTAGTGAATTAATTCCCTGTTTTTCTTTGCTTCCATGCATGGCTTTTGCTTTCCCTATTAACTGCCTTTAATCTCCACCCATGATTTTACAAGCTTTTACCCCACCAATTCTCACTGTGATCTCACTGGTGGGGGAGAGATCAAGCAGCTACGTGGGGCTTGGTTGCTGGCTGGGGTTCAACCACAACAGTCACACAGCTGACAAGTAGAAAGTGTAGGTTGCAATTCTTCTTCCATCTAATGTAGAGAAAAGACTTGAACAGACAGTTTCCGTATTCCACCTAGTTGCCAGAGCCATCTAGATACTGGCATTTTTCATGGGGAAAGAAAAAAACCTCTATGGTTTTAGTGTGAAATACTCATAAAATTGTACTTTTGTTCCCAAGTCAGCTTTAGTAAAATACTCTATGATAAGGACAAGGAAAAGAAAATAATGAAATTTACATTATATCAATTGTTTAAATGGTCCAGTCCTTTGCACGCTGAAGAGTTGTATTTTTTCCCTCTGTGATTCCTTTGCACTTTGGACTAATCTAAAAGCTGATTTCATTGGAACCTGGTTCACTGAATAAGATGGATATAACCATCCCAGTTGTGGTCCCAGTCCTAAACCAAGGAATGCTAAGGTAGGCTTGTCACTGACTTCCATAGGAGGGGAATGGATACCCTCCAAACCAAAAAACTCATCATTTATTAACTTAAATTATCTTAATTAAATCTAACATAACTGGAGATTTTACTCTGACAAATAGCGCTGACATCAAGTAAAGGGAAGAGGAGACCAAAAGAAGGCAGGTTATTTGTGTTAGAGGCAATTGGAAAATTTAGGCAAACTGATCTGAGAGGACATTTAGGAAGGTAACAATTCTACCTTCTGAGTCCAGTAGGCACAGAATTTAACCTTTCTCTAACTAGATTTCTCCATTTACTACATTTGATGACAAAAAAAATTAATTAAAAATGTCTTTCAGCTAGCTACAGAACCTGCTCAAAATGTTCAATATTCAGAAAAACTTAATTCCTCAAACAAATTCCCATGGTGCTATCTTAAAGAAAAAACAACTTGCATTTTCCTTTTTTCTTTTGAAGATGAATTTTATCTCTGAATGCCTTGGAATTGTCCAACCTTTCTACTACAGCCCATGGAAGGAAAACTGGAGCCCCACATTCTCCTTAAATTTCATCTGATTGCACAAGTGTGACCTTGGGATGACTTTGACCTATTATTTTTTCATTCTAGAGTTTTTTCAGCTAATTCCCCCTGCACCCCAAATTGCACCAATCCAAAAATACATGAATATTTTGGAAATGTTAGGAACATGCTCTTAAATCTTACATTTCTAACTTACTTTTTCAAATGTTTTTTTTTGAGAATTAAATGTTCATTGTCTATTTTCTATCAGTTCATTTTAACGTTTGCATAAAGGCAATCCAAAGGCACAAATTCTCATTACATAAAAAACAACAGAACATTTAATGGCATGATATGCATTTAATATTGGGACTGACAGTGATGTTATATATTGTTGGGAACTCAGTGTCAATGAACTTAGAGCAGACCTCATTAAACAGCACTAATTTGCTTTTTCTTTTTAAGGCAAAATCCCAGTTCCACAACTCATTGTAATGGATTGTGATTCCAGAAGTCCTTCTGAGCACAATGCTCACATAAGGACCACTGGAGGGAACTAGTTAAAAGGATTTACTTTTAAATTATCCGGTATGAACTGAATATATTAGAAATAATGAATCATTACAAGCTGATGCCTTAGAATGCTAAATCCTCATTTCAGTTAAATATACTGGAGCTGCACAGGAATGATCTTGGAGGGTAATGAAAAGCAAAATAATGACAGATTAGCCAGTTCACTAACTCCACTGATTAAAATCTTTCTCCATAATGAGCAAGCCAAATTAAATGGAGGCGTGAGGTAAAAATATAAAGCATACTTTTTTTGTTGAAGTTTTAAGTACTTTAGCAAATTTTGTGAACAGATTTCAGATTCAAACACCAGAAATGTAACCTGAGTTCTCTCCCTACGTTTTACTTGGGATATGATGTTGTTCCAGTGATAAAGCCTAAATGAATTCGACAAGTAAGACTTACAAAACAGAAATTCACAAACTGTGGCTTGAAGTCAAGATTTAGAGTTAATCCCATGGCTAAAGAAAATCAATAAAGTGAGGGCTTTTAATCAGGTAAAACTTCCCCAAGATAACTTTGCAGTATTCTGGAAACAGCAACTTGCAAACACAGAAATCAAGAAGTCCAGCCTTCATACTACCTTAAGTTGATTTTTTTTTTTAAAGATGTTGAACACATACTAATTCAACTAATTAGTTCATTTGGGAAACATCATTAAGGATCCAATACCCACTAGAGAAAGGTATGTTTTCCAAGGAAAAGTAAAGTAATCCAAGAATTACTTGGAAAAGTCTGAGGCCCTAAGCTGTCATGTTCTCTTACAGTTCATATGGTTTACCTGCCTGCACAATACACCTTGTAAAATTTGTAAAACTAGTGACTCCAGCGCATTCTTTGTTATTCCACAGCCTAAAACTAGCCGTATTTTAATTTCTTTTACACTTCTGTAGGGTAGCATCCTGAGGTTTTTTAAGTCAAGGACAAATTGTCCATTTACTTCACTGAGAAGAGTTCTCTCTAAAATTGGTGGAGTTACTCCAATTCACCTCAATGCTATCAGCTCTGTGTCTCGTCTTTTGTATCCTGGGGTTACAGCATAAATAAGGGAGCAATTAGAGATGCAAACCAAGTTTCAGTATCAATGTTGGAAGCAAAATGTGTCGCACTAGGAAAACAGAAATGTGAATCCCAAACGATTTAGGCAGAGCTGCCAAAGGGAATATTTAGCATTTCCCTAATGGAAAAAGTGACTGTTAGGTGGAAAGCATAATTGGAAAAGTACAACAAAACTTGAAGCCATATGACTGATTTATATAGAGAATAACTTGAAGTATGTTCACCCTTTATTTCCTTTCTAAGGTCTTTAAAAAGAAAGCATTGGTCACTTTCCTAGAGGTCTCTCAAATAGCGACAGATATGGGAGACTTATCTAGATATTCTGGTTTTGAAAACTGCTTTGCCATCATCTTTTGTTAAACATGAAATTCTGGGAAAATTTCACACATTTCTTATTTCCTTTACTTGTTTGCATTGCACTAATTATCTGTGACTATTCTAAGACTCAGAGTCAATATGGAACAAATTATTTCAGAAAGGGAACTCAAGACACCCACTGCCTTTTTTTTTAACAAAAAAGTCTGCCTATATTAAGTCTAGCCAAAAAGAATACTAGTTTCCTGCTTGTTAGGAGAGCTCCAGATTTCCATGAGTTGCAAAAAGGTAGCGCCTCCCAGAATTTTAGTGTCTAGGAAGACTTACAGTTGGACTCGATGGTCATTAAGGTCTATTCCAGCCTAAATGATTGGATGGTTGGTGGATTATTGGATGATGAGTTTGACTGGTTGCATGCAGGCTGGAGTAAGATCTCTTCCAACCTTCAACTTTGCATGCCATGCACAAGCAGTGTGCTTGTGTTTCTCTCTTATACCCTGCAGCACGCTGGCAAGAGAGGCAGGAAGCCCCACTAACTGACTGTCATATTTGATGTGGTCTGGAGCCCTCGCTGTGCTTTACTGCTACTACAGACCATTCTGGAACACACCTGGATCAAGAAACATGGACAGGAGTGGTTATTTCTCAGACAGTGCACTTCAGAGCCCCTTTTGCTCAGAACTGACCTCAAAGGCCACAATCTGATCTTGCTTTTCAGTTTGTTAAAGAAATCCATAAACTCACAGATGTTACAAGGAATACATTTATTTTCCTGCATTCTGGCAAACAAAAAGAAATGAGATACTAAAACCCTATTTCTAATAAAGAAAAAAATATTAGAGGTGCGTGAACCATGGCTTTGGCCAGGTCTTTTTGCATAAAAATATGTGACTGAACTCTCTCTGAAAGGGACTAGTAATTATTAGGAAAAAAGAAGAAGTAAACACATCTTTTAACTTCCACCAAAGTATACATCACCTTCAAGATCTTAATTAAATTTCTCAGCAGGAATTAGCTCAAAAAGAAAAAAAAATTCAATCAATTTAAGAAGGCTTCCGTAACACAGAACCTTGTATTATTAAAGGCATTTCAGAGAAAAAAACACAGTATGAATTTTCCAGGCAGACTAACAAGAAACTAAAAATCCTCAAGTGGAGATACTACAAAATCTTCTTTATAGCAGCAGATAAATCTGCCTCGTATTTTTAATTTAAAAAATATACGTATATCTTCTTCATTTTTAACTACGAAATCAGTGCCTTCCTGATATATTCTTAAAGATTTTACTTTCTACTAAATTCTCTTCATTAGTGTCTTCCTTTTCTTCCTTTTATGTAAAGCTTGGTGCATCACAGGTTACACTTATATGCCCAGTCTGCGCCCCCACAGAGATCTTGGTCTCTACTTTTATCATTTGCTGGATGGTTTGTGTGAAAACCATTCAAGTGCCCTCTGGTGGCTGAAACTCACAGTAAATTTACAGCTCAGTACAGCACTCACGAGAGTTCGATGGACCCAGTAATAGCAATAAAGTGGATGTGGACGTGTTGTAGGCATTTCCCTGTGACCAGCACTGGAACATCTCACAAACAACATGCCTGCAAGTTAGAAGATAGAAACCATCCACCCTGATGTAGAGAAGATAGATGCTGTAGTGACAGGAAACCACATATGTTTATTACTTTGTCAATCTTAGGTCTAAGACCTGCAAGAAATAAAAAATAATGATAATCTATAAACAGTTTATTGCATTCTTCATGAAGCAATTTCTGCTACATTTATTACTCTATTTAAGAAAATAATGGTAGAAAAGCAATGTATTAGTAATGGTAGGCAAAATTTCCATTTCACCACAGGCTGGAAAATGGATTGTAAAATTTATGCTCTTTCAATTCGTCCAGATTTTGAACACTCTAATGTAACTGAGCCACAGACTAACACCTTATTCCATCAGTGCACTATTTATTTGTCTATTAATTTGTCAATTAATCTAGAAGCTTAGCCTCTGGCAATGGAGAATCATATAATACAATATATGTAAGTATTAAAGCCAACATAGCTTGATAAAATGAATTCAAATTTTAAGCAGTAAAGTATGAAGAAGAAAAACATAAGTTTTAAATTTCAACCATTTAAGACAATAAAAAATGGCAAAAATACATGGAAATATATTTTTTAATTTCTACTCTAAATAGTAAGTTAAATAAGAGCAACAAGCCACATCACAGAGACACTTTTGGCTCACTAGAAGACATCCTGGTTTTGTGGGTTAGTATATTAAATATAATCTGATCCAGCAATGAATTACCTACTGAATATGTGGGTCTTAGGAAAATAGCAAAAGATACTCAACCTGCCCATGCCATCATGGGCAAACCATTTTTCCTCTCCTACTTAAAGGAGGTCTACAATTCCTTTCCATACTAACATTCAAAGCAAAAAGGGGTGCTGCACTGAATTAACCAAGGAAACCACAGTTATTTATTGTTCTCTGGCAGTTGCTTTATACCAGGATAAGTTTGATTATGTTTAGAGATATGTTTAGACATTAAAGCCAGCTCAGATTCTGTGAAGAATGGGAAATGTAATGAAAATTCAACAAAGGGCAATTCTGGGGTTTTGTACTGGTAAAGTGGTCCTCTGGATACGCTCGGAGGCCCTGGTGTTATCACAAATGGAACACTTCTAATAAAGGCATAGTGGTTTAGTCAAAGTATCCCACTCTGCAAATTCTTGTTGAAGTGGGATAGTCAGCAAATAATATGTAAGGCAGAATGATCACTTTTACAAGGTGTTTAGCAAAATACCTCCTTTCTTCATGTGCTTCAGTTTTCCTGAGTTATAACAATAAATACTGATCCTTGTGTGGGCTTCCTTGAAAGTTTCTTTACTGTATGCTTCAGTAAACCCAGAAAGCTCAGCAAAAAAACCCCCAAAAAACCCACAGGCAGCCACAGCTGCATGTTTAAAACCAGAGTGCACAAAAAGTTTCAATGTGTGTTAGGAGAAAAAGAATCTGTTGAAATCCACTATACAACATGACAACAAATCTGCTACAAGTGTGACTATTCTCCAGCTTATCACTACTGTTCTGAATTGCTGTTACTCGCCCTTCTTTTACCTCAGACTTTTTCAACCTCCAAACCATTCATCAAGTAACGTCTTAATCCTTATTGTCCTTTTTTGTTCTCTGCTCTATTTCTCCTTTGTCAATGTCTCCCTTGACACATTACCCGCAATATTATTTTTTTGGTATCCTCATTTTCCTTTTCTTGTCCTCCCCTCTCACAATATGACAAAAATGTTATATTGCAGTCTCCATAGAATGAACATTCCTGAAAATAAATCAAACTCAAATTTGAGGTTGAAGAATAAATCCTAAAATCATCCAAAATTTCCACTTGTGTTCAAGGGTCTCCACCTTTCAAAAAACTCCTGCAAGAGTGGGTTTTAATAGGGATGTTTATTGTTTTATTTATTGGATCAGGCTTCTTTAGTGTGGTTTTGTTTTTCGAGTTTGCCTTAGAGAAAATCTCTTAAATGGTTTCTAGACCTCTTGAAGGTCTCAAAAACAATCTCTCTGCACTACCAATTTTCTTTTAGCAGCAGGACAAGTTTGCCTGCCAGCAAGCCAGTTCTTTGTCAGAATGAAGAGCTTCTCATGAGTAAATGCAACATCTTCAACACTGTATTTCACTCTCTGCAGTAACAGTACAGCCCTAACAATGACTTGAAAATAATTAGCTAGCAGCAGCATTGATATTTTCTTCATTGCCAGCACAACTCTTCAAAGCGGTAATTCGTCTCTCTTCAGGAGCATCAAGCTCTTCAATTGAATAATGATGGACTTGAACAAATACCAGCGTTAGCAGCAGAATTCCTACTGTGGAAACTTGTAATCCAGTTTTCGTGTGTAGTAATCCAGTGTTTTTAGAACTACCATCAAACCCTCCATCAGAAACCCTCTGATATAACGGTGTGCAATTAAAGTGGAGTAGCTGAAATCTAAGCTTCTGAGGCCAGTGTTTTTCTTTCAAATAAATCTGCAATTCCCCAAATTCTCCCATGTTACTACCATGTTCACACATCCCAAACAAATTCAGTGAGTTCAGTGACCAGTTTGCTCTTTCAGTAGAGACTGTGGCAAGCAGCACTTTCCCTTTTGTATCAGCATACAAATCCTCTTACTGAGCCTCTCTGACCAAGACTTCAGTCTTTTGAAGAATCTGTCTAATCCTCTACAGACACAAAGAAGTCCTGAGGCACATCTTGTGTCCCCACACTAGCACTTTGACTTACGCTGTCTCAGAAATGCACAAGAAAAGAGCAGCTAGTTCAAATGCAAGTTCTATAAACATTTAACCGTCATTCTCACCAGTCTTTTTTGTTTCCCTGTGCACATGCTATTTTTACACACGGGCATAGGACTGGTGATAAGTGTTTGTACTCTGTTGGGACTAAACAAAATGCTGTCCAGTTTCCTCCAAGCCTGTAGCAATACTCCAACAATTCAGGAATAAGTGGTATGAGATAACCCCCTTTTATTAAAGCAAGTCTGATTGATGGACAAATGATAGTAAAAACAGCCTTTGGAAGGGAACACAACATGGTCAGATTGCTCAGCTGGACGGATGCTTTTGTCCGAGTAGCAGTAAACTCCTGGAGGAAGCAAGTGAGGGCCATAGAGGCAATGTACAAGCCTGAAACCAGTAACAGGTAGTCAGTGAAAAGGAAGTTTAGGTGAAGTATGAAAATGTAAGTTCTTCCCGGCTTTGTCAATGCTACAGCCTGAAGTAATTTTCTTTAATGAGTAAGTCCAAGTTCACTTTTTGTTTGGAGAGGGTAATTTTCTTTCTGTAGAGTTAATCAAAACCACCGGAGAAAATGGCTAGATACTTTTCCGATATCTTTTTTTTAAAAAATCACTCAAGAGTGCATGTTTATTTATGCAAGTGTATAAGGAATATCAGCTGTGTAACCCAACAGTTGATTCCCCAATTAAGCTGACTGGTAGCAGCAATTAAGACAGCAAGAGGTGGCCTGTAACAGTATAATCAGGAGGCTATCTCCATTTTCAAATCGAATAGATTTATGTTCGCCTTCTTAGTAAAGAAGCAAGTTGTGGTTTCTTTTATTACAAAGTCTGTTTCAGTTTGATTTGAAAATAAACCTCTTTTTCTTCTGTGCCAAGAAGAATGTCCTTTGAAGCTAGAAGTGAAAACTCCAGACATGGTCTACACCATTTCTAATAATCAAAGAGCTCTTAACCGTGCAACAACACACACTCTTCTAAACAGGGCACTTTTTCAGATCTCTCTGGCTTGCAGCACAGCCCTCCTACCTCATTATTTGCATTACTAAAAGCTGCTTATCCTCTCCACTCCCTACTGCTGAACAGCTCACTTCTACCAGCGTCTAAGAGAAGGTTATTCCTTTTCATTCCTCTTGAGATTTCACTTCATTCTTCTATTCCTGCTCCAGTTCCTCACTGTTGTTCTCTGGTGACCTGACAGTTAGGCAGAACTAGCTGAAATTTGTCACTTTTAAATATCTGTGTTTTGTAGGAAAAAAAAAAATTAAATCAGAATGTTCTGTCTACATGTCCACAGGGTTTTTCTTCCATTTCTGAACCTTCGATGTACTGCCTCAGTGAACATAATATGGAAAAGAAATTATTAGGATGATAGTCATACAAATCCCATCCATTTTCTTCAACACATTTCCTCTTCCTTGCTTCCTGATAAGTAGAATTGGTCAGAAGATTTTCCAAGAAGGCCTAATCACCAACAGGAATGCTGTCTGAAAAGACCTGTCCCAGTCATTTAATCCCTTGTTTCTCTGATACATTACCAGAATACTGGTGCTTCTAACAGCTCTGATTCATGAACAGCATTGTTTCAGTTCGAGGCAGTTACTGAGGCTCCCACACTCTGCTTACTCCTTCTTGGGCTGCTGAGTCAAAACAGAAACTTGTACACTGGTTTGCTTTAAGATGCTGTGTGGAGAACTGCTGCCGCCTCAGGAATGAATTCCTGAGCAGCATTGCCACTCATTTAGGACCGGCAACTCTGACAGCTATTCCCAGCTCTGTCCCCATGAAGAATACCTAGGTTAGAATTTCACTGTGGCATGGCGTGTGAATAATTAGTCTTGTACTTTTGCAGTGTGCATCCTAAACTGGCCCTTATGGCCCTTACGAAAAAGAAAAATCTACACACTAAGAAATGTTAATAGAAACTGTAGAACAGTTCTTTCCTAACTCTGTCCTTAATTTCTGTCCAAGAATACAAATCCTGAAACATAATTAAAACTTAAGAAAGCTCTAAATTATTCTTAAAGATACTAAAAATGGAACATCTGCTTAATCCACAAATAACTCAGAAGTTTCGAACTATTCACACTTGCTGCAAGCAAAACGAAAAAAGTAAATAAGCAAGTGTCATAATACCAGGAAAATATGATGAAAATGCTTCCAACCACCGCAAGCTAAACATTTTGATAGCATTTATTCCACCCACAACTCAGCAAAACCAATGTTAAATAAATACAGAAATGGCAGATTCACTTGGACTGAAGTCATTTGAGAATTCTGAAGTGAGCAAAGAATGTGTGTGGAACTACAAATTCACAAAATGCAAGTTGCCGTTAATTTAATGCAGTTGTGACTAATGAGGATGTAGGCAAGGGAGAGTCTGGGAAATGTTAACAGAAAGTAAAAGTAAAGCATTGCTAATAATATCTCAGGCTCCGATTCCAAGTTTATCATTCTATGGCAAATTACATAGCTAACATTATTAATATTCAGCCTAAGTAAAAAAAGGCAGACAAACTACAGGCTAAGCCCAGCTGTACAGAACCCATACCCCATCTTTCTCACTTGCTTGTTAAAGATAGCTTAAGCTTGAGTAAGCTGCTGTTTGTTCCCTTACATGCTCACCTTCTTCCATCAACACTTTATACTAATAGTTGCTAAACTGAGGTTTTCCTTTTCAGAAATCTGAAGTAGGAACTAAGCTTTGCAAAATAATTTGTGTCAGCTCAACTGCAGAACACTTCATTTTTTGCCAGTAAAACCATAAGATACCATTTTGTTTATAGGATGAAAGGAGCAGGTTTTTTCCTCTTGTATTTAAATGAGGCTTCCATTTTTAAATTTTTATCAAAATGATCTTGCTCATAAGTTCTTGCCACTGTTTTTTACTGGCATCAGAAAATACACATGGGTGATGAGAAATAATTGTCTGCTAACAGGCACTCTTGGATGAGGATCAGTTTATGCCTCTAAAATTTACACAGTAGATACATGACTTTCTCATGTCTTTGAGTATCTGTCCAATTCACATCTCAACATCCTTGTAGTCTTCCTTACGCTATTTTTAATACTTGTTGAGTTTGTTTGCACTACATGACACTATTTTGGTTTTCTGTGTAACTGTTCAGTTTTGCCACAACCGGCATCTAATTGCACTTTATTATAATATAAATTTGAGGTAAACCAATCAAGAGCATGTTGAAACCTTACATGACAGCTACAGGTCAGTGTACGTGACACTGGTGCAGATTAGGCACAATGTAGGGTCTTAGTCTATTGTTCCTCACCCAAACAAAATTTGTGTTCAAGGAAGTAGAAACATCGCCAGAGGACTTGCACTCACATTCTGCTTCAACTCTGTGCCTCAAATTCTATTCAGAGAAAACCACATTTTTACAGCATAGATGGTAGAAATTAGAGAAAGAATAAAGAGATCAGTGGAAAAGAGATTCATTAGCCTGAAAACATGGGAATAGTCAAGACAAAATTAGAGTATTTGAGAAGCATGAAGAATTAATCCCCCAGCACACTTCACAAAGGTATTTGGAACACAGTGGGAAAATAAAGCAAAGCTGCAGTAAGATGTTAAGTCTGGAAGGCACTGGAGAATAGGAAAGACTAAACAGTTAATATCTTTACCATAAATACAGCACAGCAGACCATTTATATTATTGGATTTCAGATGACCATTCTATTTTTTTTCTTTTTGTAAAACAGGGTAAAACCATGCAAGCTGACTGGGAAA
Source organism: Falcunculus frontatus (assembly GCA_013398115.1). Lineage (NCBI taxonomy): Eukaryota > Metazoa > Chordata > Aves > Passeriformes > Falcunculus > Falcunculus frontatus. The sequence goes on from VZRV01002221.1 coordinate 3,118,047, forward strand.
AAAAAGAGTAGTAAAATTTTAATCACTTCAAAATGCCAGAGACTGTGTACTGAAGATGTTCGTTTTGCACAGACAAATCCAAACTAATCCTTTACTCAAAGAATAAGGTGATTATTTCTCAGATAAGGTGACTAGCTGCACTGCAACTCATGCTTTTCTGACTAACATTAAGGTGGACCCGGAAAAGCTTGGTAAGTGGCTGCACTGGTGAATGACTCACTGTGAACCCTGATGCTAATCAGGAGAATAAACATGAAAGTTCTGTAAAATGCCCTGAAGTTACAGTTAGTCAGAAGAAGGTGAAAACAAAATTTGACAGCTTTTCCCTGGAATGGTGCTGAGGTTATCATTGGTGATGCATCAACAGATCCTTAAGCTAAGACTGCAGAGAAAGGGCAGTAGCCAGACTGACTTGCTACAGAAAATGACAAGCCATCAAAGAAAAGCACTGGAACTGCAGTGTACTCTGCTGCATTTGCATGTACTAACCAGAACAGGGACCAGCAACAAATTACAACTGTTTATCCTCCAGCACATATTTTTTAACAGTGAGCCTAGAAAGTGAATTTGTTCCTCCAAAAGGCAGAGTGCTTTCTGTTACTATTAAAGAAAATTTCAAAGGCAGAAAGTCTGAACCTCAGTGGCATTTATGTCCTCAGTATCTGCCTGTAGACGATTAGCACTGCTACTAGTTAAGATGTGAGGACAGAAATTCACTGTGTTTCAAGTGTAAAAGGCAGAAAAGATGGTCTCTGTTTAAAAAAACTTTCAATTCAGACTGAAAAATTTGAAATAGAAGCTAGGCATGATAACAGCAGGGTATCCAAGACAACAGATGACAGATTGAGTTACTGAAAGGATTTAATTTATGTCACGTGTTCTGAGAGTCATACATGAAATCATTGGGCAAAAGTTCTGTCTCCTACTTACCTGCTCTAAACATATACATCAAGTTGGATGGTAGATCAAAAAAGGGACATAGGGACGTAGTAGCATGCAAAGTAAAACATCTGCAGCATCTCATGCTTAGATGTCTGCCCCTCAGAATTATACACCAAGTTCATCCTTGAGTGCTGAGACCCTTATAAATGATGTGCAGTCAAAATGATAACCCCCTGGCATCAAGATGCAGGTGGAGCTTTCTAGACAGAGTCAGCAAAAAACCACTAAACCCAGGATCTGTCTGAAATCCTGCATCTTTTAGGAGCTTAAAGGCTTGAGCTAGAGCTTGGGCAGATGCCTATATTCCCTTGGGATAAAATGTTCTCCTGCAAGTAGATGCTTACAAAGTTCTGTTTTTCTCAAGCAGGTAAGCAGGGCTCAACTTTTGAAGATTCATCTTCTGAAGGGAATAAATAGCATGAGCTCTCAGATTTTAAACAGCAGCCTCATATAGAAATTAGAAACTCAAAGAAGACTTCTGGGCTCCTAGAAAAGTGCCTAGCCAGACAAAGGGTGTGTGAGATAAGAATGCATACTTCCACCTTTCAGGGGTACATGTCCCTGTGCAGAGTTTTATAACAATCCCAGGGCCAGGAGAGAAGCACAGGGGTCTGTCAGGCTGCTGTCCTGCCTCCCAAGTATGTTAAAACCATGGGAAAAGGGCAGTCCTGGAGGAAGGGACTGGAACCGCCCACAACCAGCCAAATCCCTTAGCCATGGGTGCATAATCTCATCCCCTCTTTGTGCAGTTCAGTGACTGTTTTCCAGGTATTTGTGTTTCAAATTGATCTACAAGCACTACCATCCCTTTCCTTCGGGAATAGCTCATAGTTTCCTCTCCTACAGAAAAACCCCCTGATCATCAAAAAACCCAGCAGAAAAAAAAAAACCCCAAACCACAAAGCAGGCATCAAAACCAACAAAGAGTAGCATTTTGCTGAACTGTTTCATAGCTGTCCTTAACCCTGATTAATGTTCATGGGACCTTCTGTGAAAGCACTAAGGGGAACCAAGGCCACTACTTTGTGCCTGGAATTGTAGGGTTCCCATTTCCTGAGGTTCTTTCCTGCAGCAGGAAATAGTCTAAGTGTCTCAGTAGAAAGGTCTGAGTCAGTGTTGAATCACTGCCCAACACCATGTGAGGGGGTAGGAGTCCACGTGCAGTTTTTGTTATGTTGTTTTCTTGTGGTGTCTTTTGAATATAAGCATAAATTAAGACCACAACAATTTCAAAGTTTGGACAGCCTACTACGCATTTCACACAAGTATTTATGATGTTTGCACTCCTAAAGCAAACAGATATCATATCCTGCCTGCTGTTCAGTGTTGCCTTAATAGCTAAAAAGCTGCAAATCCTGCTGGGGAAGTAACATATTCCAGCAGTGGATAGGAACAGCAGGAGAGGAAGGGTGACCTCATGCTTCAATATTAGTCAGAGGCTTGAAAGACCTAGGTTTGAGTTCTGAAGTGAGAAGATCAAACTTCTTTTGCTTAGATACACATTCAAATGAGATGTTTCATGCCTAAACATCAGCCACATCGAAACTGTAGTCCTTAAATCCATGATCTCCACCAGGCCCATCTGCCTGGAAAGGCTAATTCTCAGGAGACCCCAAAAACATAGCACATGCAGGGAACACCAATTTTAATGCTGCCTGTGGAGAAAAATCAGAACTTTGTTTTTCTAGGTAATGATGACAATAAATTAGGCAAGACAATCTTCCAAGTTCCAGGTCTTGCTCCGAAGTCAGCACAGGTACTTCATAGCTGGTTTATGTCAAATGCAAGCCCTCTGCAAAGCAGTGACTTAAACCCAGTCCTTTCCTTTTCCCTCATAAGTGTCCAAAAATTACGCTGAGTATCCTTTTTCCCCTCACTGGGCCAGTGAATTTGCAACATGTTCCCTTTAAGTGGAACAGCTTCAGGGAAAGGAAAGCACCAGCCATATGGTGTTCTCACTAGTCAATAGCCATACGGAATGCTCGCTTTTGCAAGATGTGGGTGTCTTCACCACTCAGGCGAAGACAAGGATCAGCTGCTGTCTCCTCTGTCTTGGATCAGTGTTCTAGCCACTGACGTTACCCTACTGCACAAGATACCAAACCTGTACTTGAGAGGAAACATTGACGTTTTTTGGCTGACGGGCTGCCGGCAAGCTGCCTTAAGAAAGAAGGTATTGTGGGCTGCAATTCCCAGGGAGTGAGTCTTTTGTCTTTGTGGAGTTGTATGGATGGAGAGGGGTGGGATTTAAGCTGTAACACAGCAGTGCTTTGCATAGTCCTATTAGACCAGGCAACTCCCAGCTGACCATCCTGGTTCCTAAATCTTTCAAGGCATCCAGTCTTTCCCAGGCGGTGTTTATTGGGTGCAAGAAGGAACCTAAGCACCAGTTTGTAACTCTCAGCTTGACTTGTGCTGGAGTTAACAAACACAATAGGCTGTGCTTTGCCCGAGGCCTGTGGCAAAACCATGACTGCATTCATAGTTTGTGAAATGCTCAAGGGCACTTTCAGGACAAAGCACTATACAAAACACAAAATACTGTTGGACTGATTTCCACAGCAGAAAGGAAGCAAACTGTCTCCTGTCAATGCCACTGGCAAAATTCCTTTTTGTCAGTGACAGCAGAAGGAGGTTCCAGATAACTAGAAAGCTGGTAAGAGATAGTGGGAAATACCACTGAGCAGCATTGCATTTTGATTTATTATATTGTTTGTGCTTTATATTAAAGCTCTTTCCTGTTTTGTAGCCCCTGGTCTAGAGAGCTGAGGGTGTGCATCCACTGCCCTGAGCCAGGAATTGCCTCTATGTCTTGGTGGCGGATTTTAGTCAGGTGTACCCCCCTGCTGAATCCAGTGGCACAGGCAGACAGAGTGCAAACAACTGGAAACCTGGGGATAGTGGGGAGTGAAACAGAAGATAGTTGCACCACATTTTGCAGCCATCAAATGCCAGCTCTTGATAAAAGTGAGGAATATAGCTCATCTATCAGTCTCCTCTCCTTCAGACTTGTATGTCACATCCTTTTAAAAATAGTTTCTCCTACTTCTCATACATTGACCAGATTAGCAGTGGTAAGTAGGAGGCCCTGGACATCACCTTGCTCGCCCAAAACATAAACCACTGTATCTAAAGCTTTTGTATATAAAAAATATTTAGGGCTGTAATTTCAAACAGTGGCCTGTGCATTGAACTAGAAAAGGATTGGAAAAGCTGCATTACTATCAAAACAGATAATTCCTCTTTCCCCCCTAGCAGTGGGATAGAAAAGATAAGAAGCAACATTGCCAAGGCAGAAATTTGTTCCCGAATCCTCTAAAAATTCAGTCCCTGGCAGAGATACCAGGTGCTATTAAAAAGCTGGAAGGTACACTAAATTAGGAACTGAAAAAATGGCAGTGATGATTTAATTCTGAATGTGTGAAATTCCTGAGAGATTCCTCAATGATATCCTCAAACCTTAATGGCTTTGTCCATTAATGCAGATAACAAAACTTACTGTAAACTACAAATATGCAAATATCTGCAACAAATTATTCTTTTTCAATTGTACTATTGTACTACTCTAAAAAATAACTTTTCAGAAAAGTAGAGAGATTTCAATACTTCAGAGAAATAAGAAAGCCCCAAGTAAAATGATCGCAGAATGAAGATTCATGCAAATTCACTAATTTTGAAATTGCATGCATCTAGCAAATCATTAAAGCAGCTTATTAAAACAAATATCTGGTTTTGACCAAACTCCTTTTTCTGCTCAGGCTGAAACTCCTTGATGCCAACTGAACCTGGGAGGCTCCCTGAATAAATGATGACATCAGCAGCAGGTCAGTGCAAAGCCAAAGGCTCAGCCTTATTGGGTCAGATTTCAAAATGATGCGAGTTTTCACACAGATAAACTACAAAGCCATGAAAATATTTTTGAGGTCCGTGCTGACAGACCAATAACTATCACGGAGAATCTAGTCTAAAAAGATAATCCAGAGGAAAGAGAATCAAAACGGATTAAAAAGAGGTCTGAGTGAGGTCTTGCCCATCAGTCAGAAATCAGGTGAAATGTTTAGATTTTGTGTAGGCTCTCTAGTTCAGGACAATTTCCTAAATGTCTAATAGAAGACATTTTCCTGTTAACACACAGCAGTGGGTGTTTCTGCACAGAATTGATTGAGCTGTGTTTTTTTAAAAGCTGAACATATTCATTCTGCATTTGCCATCATATGTTGAGCAGGAAATGATGGGGGAAAAAGCATATTAAAAGTTGGAAGGATAAATTTGTCTCCCTCCAGTACAGAGTTTTAAACGATGAGATTTAAGCCATACTTTATTAGTTGTTTATTTTTTATCTTAGTACTTTGGAATGACAACATTTTATTCATGAATTCAGATATGCAGAAGAGGTCTAACACATGATTTTTAGGTGTTACTTATGAGAAGTCTGACCCCTCTCATGTCATTTTATTTATTTACTAATTTTTTACTCCCACTATCACTTTGTTTTGTTTAAATATAGACAGACACATTACTTCCCACTCACTCGTCTCTACTTCCCTGTCCCTTTAAGCTGCAGTTTTCTCTTTTAATAAACTCTGAAGACATTTGTTGTTGAAGCAGTTTTGCCCACTCTGCAAAACAGGAGTTGTTGGTTTATTCTTTTCACCTAATTCACAAAATGCTTTGGGCATTATTAGGCAGTTACAACTATAAATCACTATTTCTGTAGCAATTTTATGTCCGTTCTCTTACTTCATACATTGCAGGACAGACAGCCATCACCATCTACACTTTGTGCAGTATCTGTTGCTTTGAGAGGCACCAGAGTTGGGTGCCACGGCCCAGAATTGTGAGGCTGCTGGCCAGAGAGGCAGCATGGCCAAAGTGCCAAGGAGTTGTAGCACTGAATGTTTCCTTTCATGACCCTGGATCATCACCATTCTCCACTATTCAAAACAGCTTCCTGAAGGGTTGCTCAAAGTAGCCCTCCAGTGTCTGACCACCCCCAGACACAGTATATTATGCCATGCAGATGGGCCACTTTTGAGTCTCTGGGTTAAAAACAGCAGTATTCCTCTTCAGGAAAAAAGCATCAAGGAAGCATTATTCCCAGAGTATCTCCATATCTCCTTTCCCCTCCCACCTTGAAGTGAGCTACAGCAGTGGTCTTGGAGTTGCATTAGTGTGTGGTATTATCTGAGATTGTTTTCAAGGGCTTAATTAAAATGTTTAACAGAAGCCAACAATCACAAAAAGTGTGATGTAGAAGTATGGAATTTAACTTGAATTCAAGACTTTAAAAAATTCATAGTTTGCTTCTCGAAAGCATTTAGTTCCCTGTGAGTTATCAGAAACCTAACATTTAAAGAGAGTTGAGATTTTTTTCCCTGAAACTTGTATTACAGTTCCAATTATCACAGGTCACTGTGCCATCTGTGAGCAATTACCTTTCACTTCCTTTTTAAAACCTTGTCAACATGCTAAGCTAAGTTGGGCCTCAGTTCTTTCCTAAGAAAGAACTCAGGTTTGGATGCATGACCAAAGACATTTACAGTAAGATCAAGTTCAGCCCAAGCCTTCTCCTCCAACTTGTTTCTATCAAGAGTTGCTGCTTCAAAATTGCCCTTTCTGAATTCTCCCTATTTTTCTATCTCTGCTTCAGAAAACCTTTAAAACTCCATAAGACCAGTAGCACTCTTTGGATGGTACTTCTCTCTTTTTATGAACCATATAAAAGATTGTTCCTCTAGGGGAACGGATGCTGCAAAGCTAGAGTTATTTCTCTCCCTTTGTCCAGGACAGACTATTAACTTCTCCATCCTTGTATGTTGCCAGGTTTGTTCTTACACCACCGTATTAGTGAGAATAGTAACCCTGGGGATCAGGGTGACATCGCTGATTTGAGAGGAAAGATAAAAAACAAACAAAAAAAAGAGTATTTTACTTTTCTCTAGCAGTTGAACTGCATCTTAAACGAGATTGAAGGTGGCTGTCAGTTCATGGTCAGTGCTGTCCAGGTTCTTTTTTATGTAGTAGAACAAAAAAGCGCACCATTACATAAAAAAGGTCTCTTTAAAATGTTTTTAAACTGTTTCTTCAGTGTATACAATCATTTTTTTTCCCATATTTTAAGTGTTCAGAGGACTGATTATTTATTAAAACAAGGATCAGCAGAGCTGGAAGTAATTACAATCCATGTTTTCTTCTTGTATTTCTAGATTACATCCTATAAATGGAGGTTCTCAAAAGATAATCGAATCTCTCAGATCTGAGTGTTCTCAACACCTCACACGTAAGGGTTTGAAAAGAACATATGTTTTTGATTGACATCGAAAGTTCACCCAAATATACATTTTCTGAGATTTTTTAGCTCCATGACCCCTGGGAGTTTTGTTAGCACACACATTTTTTTAACCATCAACAGCATTATTAACAATAACAGCATCATTAGACACTGCTGCCAACTGGAAGCATTCTCCATAGAGATGTTTGAACCCTGAATGGGATTAGAAAACCTCAAAATTGAGCTGATTTATACTGTTCAAGAACTGAGAGGCAACAGATGTTCACCCCTGTTCTTGCTGCTCCATGGCAAAATTTTAATCTTCGTAGTCTTCAGTCCACCCCCATCACCATCGTTTAAGAAGAACAAATGCAAAACATACAGACTGGGCTGATATTATTATAGCAGTGCTGCTGTGGTCTTTGCAATGACCCTAACTGCTATTTCTAGAATGATCCCTCAAGGTCCCCAGAAGGTTTTCAAATAATCTATTAGAAACACTTTTCTTCTACCCATTGCTTATCATTCCAGTACCTAAAGGGGACCTACAAGAGAGCTGGAGAGGGACTTTTTACAACGGCCTGTAGCGACAGGACACATGGGAATGGCTTCAAACTGAAAGAGGGCAGGTTTAGACTAGAAATTAGGAAGAAATTCTTTACTGTGAAGGTGGTGAAACAATGGCACAGGTTGACCAGAAAAGCTGTGGCTTTCCTGTTCTTGGAAGAGTTCAAGTCCAAGTTGAATGGGACTCTGAGCAACCTGGTCTAATGGAAGCAGGGAGTTGCAACTATAAAATCACTATAAAACCACTATAAAAGGACTGTTCGTCATTACTCTTCTAAACCCATACCATATTTCTAGTGCCTACCAGGGATTTAATGTAAAGTTTGGTATTATGAGAATGGTGAATGATTCAGGCCTCCTGAATCAAAGACAGACACTTTCCACAGTCAAGGAGAAGCAGTTAAAATAGCTACATTAGGTACATGGTCTGCTTATAGTCCCACAAGCTTTTTTATTCGAGTACATATAAGATACCACTTCTGCTATTCTCAGTAATGGTTAAAAAAAAAAAAAAGTATTCACTGTTCAGCTATAAAGACAGACAAAATCTCTGCCTCAAGACAAATAAAGGCTAATTCTTATTGATTCAATAACACTCTAATTGACAGACTACAAACTCCTTCAGAAAAATACTGCTACTTCAACAGTGATGATGGAGTCTCCTATAGAGCCAATGTTTGAAGTCTCATTTTTGGAGCAGCTTCGGTGATTTAAATAAGTTTGATTTTAACCACAAAATGACGACTAGAGGTGTCCTAGTGTTATTTGTTGTGCCCACTGTAGCAGGACTCTTCTCATTCCCCTCATTGTGTTGCGTAGTGTCTATTTAATTTTGCTCACAGTGACAACACAAACTACTCTTTGATTCTCTGAAACATCAGAAAAAAGATAAGCTGTGAGCAGGACAGTGGTAATGGACAGTGAAACTAAACCACACTGAAAAGATGTGACTGGCTGAGAGACATAGGAGACTGGCAATAAAAAAACCCCAAACAACCATCACTGCTTCCTTACATTCTTCCACCCTCAAGAATTCATATAATGATGAAGTAATTAGGTAAAAATGAAAGCTGTATTATATTTCTTGCAAAACACTTACACTTTTATGCACACATTTATGAACTGCCACTTCAAACCCATATTCATCGTTCCAGCATCCTCTGCCCACGTTTCTAAGTCAAGTACTTGCACTCTCACTTCTCAACTTTCGCACAGGACAGTTTCAGCTTTGTATGAAAATTATCCTCAAATCTCTTTATACTTTGTCATTTATATTTCTTCCACTTGCCTCATGAAAAGGAGATCTTACGGAAGATTTGGAACGTAATAAAAAACCCTATTTAAATATTAAAAATACGTTAAAAAATCAGCCAACATTGATTAATTTCTGTCAATTCCATCAAACTAGACTTAAAAATTTCACAAACTGCTGAGTTTCTAACATGACTCTTTGATTGAAGAAGCTGAGAAACTTTGTTCTGCTTAATAAAGAAACTTTTTTCCCCCTCCAATATTCATAATTTCTGTATAGTCTTACAATTTCTGTTGCACCGGCCTATTTTTTCAAATATTTCATATTTAGGCTTAGGAAACAACCATGCTAGATTCCACAATAATGTTGTCAATGGTTTCTTCTCGGCTATTCCCATTGTGGTTCCACTTGTTGGTATGTGGAATTGCACAACTCCCTTTTAATCTGTGCATGACATTTTTCAGTATGACTTTAGCGCTTCTTCAGAAACTTACATGCTGCATTTTCACTTAAGAATTTAAAACAACTCCAGCCCAGACTAACTTCAGACACCATGATGGCAAGAGGCTGCTCTGCCAGTCAGCATCAGTACTCAGGGATGAGAAAGCTGACTTCATGGAGTGGGGGTTTGAAGAACTCCAAAGTGCTCCTTTACAAAAATTCATATACTGGACATTCAAAATAATAGTAAAGCAAACAAACAAAACCATAGCTTGGCTGTGAAATCAGGCTGCTGAGATATCAGGGAAAGTGACAGCAAGCAGGGTCTCTGAGCTCTTTCTATATGCAAAAGTGTGGAGAGCTCGCTCACTCTGGGACAGGCACAGTTTGCACACCGAGGTGCCAGCGGTGAGTTGGAAGCTGGATACGGCTGTGGGAGCATTTTGCTCAGCAATGGTGCTCATATTCATCATGGGAACTGCTTCCCTGTGCTACTCTCACTGAGCAAAGCACTTACACAAGTGAAGAACCACCCCCGTCTCTTCCAAGGCCCCCGATAGCCAAGTGTACTGCTTCAGTAACTGGTGCTTTAACAAGGCGGAAAATGCTGAGCAATGTGCAGCTGATGAGTAACATCTAGAAAGTAATTCTGCCACTTAAGAACAGTCAAAGTATCAGAATGGTCAAACGTTTTGCAATATCTAGTTGAAAAAGTGAAAAGAGCCTTATATGAACAAATTTTCCTGATAGTTTTTTTCTCTCTCATTCTTTTGTACTTTTTGTCCTGATTATCACCAATGCTTTCATTAACTTCCTCCAGTGTCAAGGAATTTTAAATAAGTTCACACATTTGTTTGTTCACAATAACAAACACCTAAACAATTTTTTTGTCTGTTTGTAATTCGTTTTAAAAAGCTGTGCAATGAGAATAAAGCTTTCAAATAAGCTCATATGGAATATTACTCTACTGGAAGCATCATGTCACAGAAGAAATTTCCAATTTCGCTTTTTTTGTACTATGCAGCAATTTTCCACATTTGGTTTTATCACCCATGTCTCACAGTATTGCCAGCATCTGCAAAAGGATTCCCTATACCTGCCAACATAAAAACCACCCAAAACGATGCAAAACACTGACAGAATGTGTTTCTTTGGACTTCTATTTATCTATTTCAATTAAATTTTGTCCATTTAAGGAATAAACTATGGATAAAAGTAAATAACATTTCAAGCTCAGCTTTTGACATAGACCAAGAAAGCTACTTTATTACCAGAGTGAAAGTCTTGCACTCAATATATGATTATTTTTATAATCTCATGTCAACTTCAGATTGTGCTAGAGGGAAATTTTTATTTTCTTGCTACTTCATGTTTGATTTTATAACACTTCTTCGAAGGAAGTCAGATCTTTTTGTTTAGCTCTATGTAGACGTATTCAGACAAATCTTTTTGTTTAGCTTTGTGTATCCTGACTCAGCTGTATGAGGAGGGCTATGGAGAGAATGTAGAGGGTCTGATCTTCTGATTTTTTGAAAGGAAGTGATGCATGAAACACCACAGATGAAGCTTTTCGTCTGTTGTTAAATCCCACTCTTCCCACTTCATGGGAAGATACAGTTATACCCTTCATATTATCTGCTGCAGACTCTGCATGATTTCCGTCATGGAGAATATGAGACACAGCAGTTCAGATATTTTGCCTTGTAATCTATTCAAAGATACTTTTTGTCCAGTTATGTACCAGTCAGTGTTTCTTTGCAAGACAACGGCTTTGAAGAGCTGAGAAAAATTAATAACAATTTTCTTAAAACTGATGTTTTGGCAGGCTTTGGTAGTAATCAAATTTCTTTTGTAATCAAATAACAGTATCAAAAGAATCAAAGGAAACGATTATGCACTGTCTTGAAAATGGTCATTAGAGGCACGATAATCAGTTATGTTTCGAACAGGAGTGGTTGGCTAACGAGAAACATCTACCGTTCAAGAAGGGGAGGAATTTCTAAGAAGAGAGAAAAACACACCAATGCATGCAACCACTAAAATTATAAAAGGCCAAGTATTATGAATAAACAGTGATCAAGGAAATCTCTCAGATGACTAGAAGCCAAGAGGCGTGAGAGAGTGAACAAAGAAAAGAACTTTTACTGTATAAATTGAACACTTTGAGGGCACAGAGTTGACACACAAGTTTTTAAGGGGGATTTGATAACTGATCCACACGATACAAAGAAAACCTAGCAGACCTTTATGAAACATTTTTTAAAAGCCAGTTATTACTCTTTCTTAATCAAAAGATTTAAAATTATTATCAGGTAAACACAACTACATGCCTCTCCTGTTTATGTGCAGAAGCCTGTAATTCTTTGAACTACTCAAAGTTGATTCTTTCTGGTCAAATGTTACCAAATACTCTTGGCCTACTACAGAGTGGTTTTTTTCTCTATTGTTACGAAATGGATAAACTTTTCTCAAAATATGCTCACCACTCTTGTTTCTGTAGTATCTGTAGAGAAGAAAGATGATGATTAGCTGTGCATTGCAGCAATGATTTTAGCACTCGTGGTTTATCAGTCACTTACACTTTCCATGGAGGGGGACCAGATCATCTCTGTGGAAAGGAAACAGTTTTGCAGGTGACATGTTTTGGCTGCTGAGATACGTGACTATGTCTAAAAAAAGAAAGTCATGTCCTCCCTCCTTGAGGTAAAGAAAAATTTAAACTTCCACACAGAATACCTACTAGCCAGGATAAAACGTCAGAGCTAGCATGTAAAGTTATGTAATTACACCTCATGCCACTCCTTGAATAATAATTAAATTCAAATGATAATATTCAGGCCCAAAATTTCTTGGCTGGCTTCCTTCACTCCTTTCTCCTGTGTGCTTTTTAATGCAACAGGTTAGCATGGAATAGACTCACATGGAATTTGAATAGGAGGAATTTAAAATAAAATAACATTGGGGGCATAGCAATTGCTTTGCTAATGGTTAATAATCTGATCATGCTCCTTCCAAAGACAATGAAATAAGAGGATTTGGTGTATGCTTTGAATCACAGACAAATTTAAAGATCCATCCAGTAGGACTAAAGCACGAAGAATGCAGAGCCCCAAAACCTCCAATTTATTTTAAGGGGGTCAAATTTGTCACTATGTTTCTTACACTTACTAAAAGTGACAAAAAAAGGTGTTATTGTTATGAAGTGAAATGTTACAAATGCAACTGTATTTGATGTAAAAAAAACTGTACAGCTATTTAACTTTCCTACTCATTATTCTGGCCTTACCGTTTACTGTGATTTAGTAAGAAGACAGTTGATGTTCTCAGCAGTAGCAGACACAAATAAATAGTAATAAATTTCCAGAAAAGAGCACTTCTCAACTCCATCATCCTGTCACAAAACCTGTGAGGTAGCTGGCACTCTACTAACTAGTATATTATCCTTCCTTGTGCTGGTTGGCTAAACAAGAAAAAAGAATATTTTAAATAGGCACAAAATGTCCTGGACTGCGAAAACAACACCATAAACTTAACGTCAGAAATAATTCTGTACAACCTGCTAGAAGGAATGGAGGGAGGAAAGAGAGTTTGGTCTCAGTGGAGAGATGCCAGAGATAAATCTGGCCAACTATTTTCACAACAATGTAAGAAAAAAAATGGTCTCTCCAAGCAGCAAAAAGAAACCCCAAACCAAACTTCAAATAACTTTTGCAACAGCTTTACTGACATAGCTTTTAAGTTTCTAAGAAAAATGACTGTATTGCTGAAAGATAGACCCCTGGTTTCTGCCAAGTAACAACCAATAAAGAAACCTCTATTCATATCAGAGGATGAAAAGTTCTCAGAACAAAGCCATTCAATTTCCAACTGTGCCAAGTAGTAGCGTAAGTTCAATTTCCAAGGGAACTTATCCAAGGCAAAGCACTTTTCCAAGGAAAAAAATAATATTCTACTTACTTACGTCAAACAACAAGGAAAAACATCAAGCAAATTCCGGCATCTTGGAATAACAGGTCATAAAACTCAGAGGAGAATGGTTTCTTCAAAACCAGAAGAAACTGTAGAAGACTTTCCAGAGTCTTTCTGCAGTGAGAGCTTGTGTGTTCAAGACATGATTGTACTATACGGGAAAGAAGCAAGAACAAGCAAAAAAAAGTGGTGACTCTAGGGAAACTATTGTAGAAAATGTCTGTCTTCACAGTTCAGTAAGTGACCCTGTGCTTTAGGAAAGCTGTGACAGGGAGCTGCTACAGCACTGTGTCTTATGAAAAAACTTTGCATACCTGAGCATTCAGGAGTCTACTCTGCCTGCTTCCCTGCATACTAATTCCTCACAGTTTACAGTTCAGGACTGAAGAAACTTCAGAGTCTCATCCCAGAACGTTTCAGTGCAGTATGTAAACACGAGCGATGTGTTTTAATTGGCAGACACCAGTGACCTGTGCTCTGACAGTGCAGGATGCAGCTGAACGTGTCACGAATACAGAGCAACATGTTCAACACACATGCCATTGTGCAGAGACCACATGCCCAAACACAGAAATTTAAAATAGCTCTTGAATGTTTTGAAACCAGGCAGAACAAAATCTGGTCTTCACTTACATGAGTGAACTCCGTAGAGAATGAGTAGAGGATGCTTTCCACCCCTACTCCCATCCCAGGGAATCATCAAAAGTGGTTCTGGTTTGAGAGGTCTCAAGTGCCAGGAAGGGGTTCTAACCTGGAAGTTATCTTTGGAAGTTTTTCAGGCTACTAATTCTGTCTCCAATGATGTGAATTAGCATTAGCAAATACCTGCAAGGCTACTGTTTGTTATGGAAGACAGAGGTTATTTTATTTTCCATGCTTCTTTTAACAAGAATATATTACACCAATCCACCACTCCCACACCTTCAAGCAGCAGAGAATGGCAAACTTATAAAAATGCTTCCAAGGGCTTTTTTCCCTTTAACCATATCCAGCTCCTGTGATTAATATCAGTCAGGATAATTTCCTGTGTGTACATTATTTTCTATACTAAAATAAAAACCAACACTTCAAAGCACAGATGCGCTGTATAGGACTACTCAAAACCAGAGTTGTGAATCTATGTTCAAAAACCATACTCCTGCTACTGAAAAGTATCCATCTTTCATTATTCTTAATTTACCATTCTTTACAAATGGAAGCAAAGAAAGAACATGCGTGGCTGTCTCCGTCTTCTTTATGATCTACAAAATACTGTGTTTACTGCTGCTTTAGAAATATAAGTTTTCTTTGTTTTTTGGTAGTGGATTTATTTGGCAGTTCTAAAGATGGCAGAAAAACTGTAGTTCTATTTAAATTAAGATGGCAAAATACAAACAGATTTTTATACAAAATACCAGAGTTTTGCTGAGGTTTCTCTTTTTCAGTTTTTAAATAAAAAGAAAAAGAAAATCTAATGAGCTAATGCTTATAATTTGCTCTTTCATTATCAAAGAAACCAGACAATTTCAGAATGAATAAACCTAATAAGGTTTCTTTCTGAATTAATTCTATGAAACTTAAAAAATTTTACTGAAGAGGTCCATGAGCAACCTGAAGGTTGACCTCCTTTGAATAAGGTTTTGGGCTCTCTGCTCTTCTGAGGTCACTTACAATCCATATGAGCCTAAATAGCACAGCTATTTCTATTTAACCCTCTATCTAAATTAATTGGTTAAAAATATCCAATCAGGTTCAGAGTAAGATTGAAACACCTACTTACTCCCAGTATCAGTACAACTAAAATAACCTCCATATGATGCTGTGTCTCATGCTGGGGTCATATCCCTGTTTTCTTCCCTGCTTTACCTTTACATTTTAAATTAACTCCTATTTAATTCAAATTGCTAGCAAGACTGGAAAGAAAAGCTTGATTTGTGAAATATTAATTATCCCTGTCTTCTCAACTAAGGACTGAAAAATGATAAATTCAAGCTTTTTGCTTCTTTCAACAAATTTTCACTACCAGCTACATTAACAACAACTATTATTGATTAAATTTATAAGAGTAATATTTATTTCTACATTCTGTATTGATTTATTGGGCTGAGACCAACTCCAAAATTGTGAAGAAAAATAATCTAAGCTGCAGAAAATGATAGCATGCTCAAACTAGGAACATAAAGCTAATTAAGATCTGGTGACTAGCACACGTTTGTGCTTTTACTGGCATAAAATGGATGTATGCCAGCACAGCTAGTTTGGTTTTGTTTTGTTTTTTTTTTCTTCATGAACACAGCTGTTTACAATGAATCAATTCTTATAATTTCCCAATTGACCCATAATGAAAGAGAGCAGCCAGCTTTAAAGTACAGTTGTTAATATCCTTTCCTAATCCGTGTTTGTGGGACTACCTTTGCAATAAGTGTGTTTTGTGAAGGTGAAACTGGAAATGCATATGTGCGGGCACACGTACATGTGTGCATTCTTTCTACAAAGAAGAAATGCAAAATGGCATTGGAAGTTGATGGCAAATACATGAAAATTATATGATGAACCATCTGTAAGAGTGAAGCCCCGACTTGGTCACACAGAAGTCCAATCAGTGGCATGATGAACATATCATTATATTATGCTGTCCACAACATAATCTGGATATGATTCAGATCCTAGGAATTTAAAAGCTTTCTGAAAGTAACATTCATTAATTGCACTTCACAAAAAGTTTTCAATTTATATCCCAGGGAGGACAACCAGGAAGCTCTTGATGCCACCAGAATAGGTAACAGCAAGATTATTTTGTTGTTTGGAAGAAAAAAACGCTTGGCTGTTTCATAGCTATTTGACATCATACCTATTTTCATCTTCCTTAGACCATGATAACTATCATGAGAACTGAAAATCTGAGTATCAGAAAAGAGGAATATACAAGATTAGTCTCATTTCTACCTTTCTCAGTTGGTTTACTACAGACAACTGATAGGTCAGCAGCAGTTTTCAGCTTCAGATCACTACTCT
Organism: Falcunculus frontatus; assembly: GCA_013398115.1. NCBI lineage: Eukaryota > Metazoa > Chordata > Aves > Passeriformes > Falcunculus > Falcunculus frontatus. Next base: position 3,134,483 of record VZRV01002221.1, read on the forward strand.
GACAGGTTTTTCTGCTTAGAGAAGTGAAGCTACTTCTGCTGTATTTAACAGATAAAGCCGAAGACTCATCTTCTGAATAGATGGAGCAACAATAACAATACAGTATTTTCTGAGGAACATCAATACTTTTCCTGTGTTTTAAATAAAGCTTTTCTTAGGTCATCGATAGGAAACTGCAGTGTAGTATATGCCACAGATTTGAACAGCTTAAACAGACACCTGAGCTTATGAAATAGATACACAGATACTATATTCTGTTTGAAGTACTAAAAAGGGAACATCAGTCAATGGTACATCAGTCAAAGGACTCATGTATGTGGTATGACCTTCATGGCAAAGCTAGAACACAAAGGAATTGTCCAGCCCTTGCCTGAGCTTTTGCCTGTGGCTTTTGATGCTCATGGACAGATCATATTTCCTAAAGAACTCCACGGCGGCTCATTTAAAGGAACTCCGTGAATCAATTTGCAGCAAGCTGTAAATGTTGCTCCTTTGAAGCAGCCAGAATTCCTTTGAGAACCTCTCTTCTGACAAACTCTGGATACCTGTCAATCACTTGCCTAGGTGATAAATGATATGAAAGCCAAAAAAAGAAAAAACCCACCCAGAAAAGAGTTGTGCAGTTAAAAGTTATCAGATGTGACCCACACTGCAGGTCCAGAACACAGCATGTCATCAATCTGTATTACAGATAGTTAATAATGTTCTTGGGTCCATCCTACTCGGGTAACTTTGTGGTGCAGCAAGGGCATTTAGCTTTGAACTGAGCATCCAGAGAGATCTTTTGGAAGTCTGAGTAGAAAAGTTGATAATACCAAGAATTAAGTGGAATACATACTATGAGCAAAGCAATATATTTTTAATTGCCCCGGCAGCAGAAATTTATGGGTAGCATTAGAAGTGCTATAAAAAAGAATGATACTGTGAGTGTCTGAAATATATTTGGCTAATAACCATTTTTAATATGTAACATATTACATGTTTTTGTTTAGCTCAGTGGTAATGTGTTTTCCAAGAAGGAGCAATATATCTGCGTGGATTGGGACATAATACTGAAACACAACCCTGCAAGGAAAACCTACAAGCCTAGGCCAAACATTTTTATGGCGTGAGACGCCTAAACGGTGGCAAAAATGTCCAAGAGACTTTACACTGGGAAACCAGTCCATGTTGGGTTGTTGAAATTCCTCAATGGAAATCATGTTTTGTGCAGGGTTTCTCAAGTACATGAAGATGGGGAAGATCCCTTATTTGGTATCACTTTAAAAGATAGATTGGAACAGAAAGGAAAATGTAAGAGGCACAAACAGGTCCCTTTTCTTCAAATCATTTTGACAAAATTCAGTGGTAAGAAATTACTTTAATTACTTCACGTTTTAACAGAGGTAACATTGGCAACAGCCCATTAACAGGCGACCTGAGTTGTAACTCAGTAAAAAAATAAAAGAAAAAAAGAAAATAAGTACATTCCAATGTTTCCTCTCTGTCAGTGTAAGCCACACGAGTTACACAACATTTCTTTCTACAACCTCAGCTATTTTCCAGGGGACTAAGAGGGTGAAAAGTAGCCTAGAGGTAAAAAGCAATTTTTAACAGGCAATAACATCTCATTATCTCTATGCTACAATAATTTACAGTGTCATGGGAAATAATACTCCTTCAAGTGAAAATGCAACCATATGCATTGTAGTCTTCAATCAAGGAGTTGGAGAGACGCAACTGTAGGGAGTCACAGTTGTAAAACAGCTATACAAAACCATAGATGTCTCAATAGGTATTTGTTTACATTAGACTTGCTTTCTGATATTTCAGCATGGACTAAAAGACTGGAGTTGGAGACGGAAGGTAAAGACAGATAGAAAATGATGAGTGAAACTTACTATTTATCCTGAGGAAGAATTCTGTAAGAAAGGCGTAACATATTCAGAAAAGCCATTACTTCATATCAACGGGAATCAATTAGCTGTGGATTATATGGCTGGTTTGGTCATCAGCTGCTGTATCTGCGTTATTATAGATCTTTTTTCACAGCAAGAGTTTAGCAAAAAAGACATGAGTGAAGGCAGTTGGAGTTTTATGATTTTGGAAGTAAAACAGTGAGACCTAAATTTCAAGGGGACAATCTTTCTATGAGCTTCTGGAAAAACAAACTTGGAACACTGAGATGAAACTGAGAGAGCACAAACTACTCATTTCAGTCCTGCAAGAGTCCACTTAACTCCCCTCTCTGAACAGATAAATGAGTGACTGCAGTGATGATAAATTAGTTCAGCCCTCAGCAGTCACAGTGACAAAAGCAGCAGAATTCACATTTAGGATTATTTTATATAAGCAATATCATGGACATTTAAAGAGAATGAGTCTCTTTCATGGTGATTTGATCTGCTTGACAGCGGGGTGCCTTGAGAAGCTGCAGGCTGCTCCTTGCAGCTGTGCTCCCAGAGACTCCTGCTGGACTCATGGTAGTTGCTGACAAAGAATTTTGCTACCCACAAAGCTATACCACCTGTTATGTGACAAACTAAGCCACCAAAAATACCTCATCTGTAGCAATGATTTTTCCTGCCACTGGAAATACTGGATTTTTCCCCAGTCCTGGCTAAGGATACAATGTCAGAATAACTCTCCTTTCTGTCCACCCTTCTGAAAAGTGTCCCTGTCTTCTGCACAAGCTAGTGCAACTATTGGAAGATACAGAGCTGTAAAAACAGACTTCTGTCTTCTCTGACCCTTTTAGAGCACTTGGTCTTGCTGTGAGCGTTCAACAGGCTTTTATACATGACCAGTACTCCCAAAGTAACTCCCTTACCTTTCTGCCAGGACGAGATGGATGCAAACACTAATTGTGAAAAATTGGATGCAGCTGAATCAGAATAAAATGTTTAAGACCCAGCTTCACCTGCAGTATTCTGAGTCTGTGTTATCCCAATATTGATCTGAAGCCTTATTTTTCACATTTAATGGTAGACCTTGGTGAGACATTTATTGAACTGGATATTTCAATACTGACATATTAGACAAGGACAGAGTTGTGAAGCATTCTTTTGCATTTGTTTTACTGCAGTGGAGAAAAGAAGTAGCAGAATTTTTTATAGAATTAATTTTAAAGTACTGTGTTGTACATCACATGCAGTGATTTGTGAAACAAACCCACATATTAAAAGCTACAACTCTACCATAGAAGTATTTTTTCAAAGTCTAGTAATAATTGAAACCATATAACCAAATGTTCCAGTCCATTTTGATCTAGTTCCATCACACATTCCTAAGCCATACTGTAAATCCCACCCAAAACAACAAAAACCACAAAACAAAAACTCAAAAACCCCACCAAGAAACCTGAAGGTAATCACTTTGCAAGCCTTTTTTATTTTGTTATAAAGTCAAGCTTTTGGAAAGCTTTCAAGACAATGCTAATTCTTGAATAAATGCCACTACAAGCTTTGCAAACATATAGGCAGACCAATTTCTGGAGAGAGAATGAGCAAGCATCCAGCTGAACAAACCACAGTGCCCCCCTGCCCCACTCATATCCTTTTTCTCCACACAAAAGCCAAAAAACAAATTCCTTGTGGATAAAGTGAATGCTGACTGATTGCAGGTTGTTTTTTTTTTTATTAAATTTTGCCACCTTGACGAAACCTGCCCATTTGCTCTATCTCTATATGCAACCAAGACTGCTTTTCTGAAACACTTTCAAATTCCCCTTGCCAGGATCACTGAATGTTTTACCTATTAGGCTTGAATCCCCCTGGCCGTGACATTATTCAAACGCTGCTGATACAATGGTCTCCACATACAGCTGCTTCTGCTAACATATACCAGGAGGAATTTCGTTGTGACAGCTTATAAAAAAATTTACATAATCAAAGGAAATGTGCTAGCACCTTAAGTGTCCAGTATCAAGTACTTCATCACAGCACAACACCTACAGGAAGTGCCTGTGACATCCACAAGTACTAAATGAATCCATTAGGATTAGCGGTATTAAAATGAATACCAGATGCATTAACAAGGGACTGCATAAAACAAAATGCTGCACAAATGTTTGCATCCCAATCCCAGCTTTCAAATAACATCAGCATATTACCCTAAAATCATTACTTTGCTATTCTAGTTCCTTTCCTAGGGAGCTCTAATGATAGTTCTTGCCCTACAGTGAATTCATATTGCATCTGGCACAGGAAATTTGGCATTTCAATTTACATAACTGTTTTCAATTGCACAAATTTGCTGTTCCCTAATTCTCAGCATACTTTGAACAACAGTTTTCAATGCTTGACTGAGAAAGAGCAAAACTGAGCCAAACAAGTTTTCTTTCCCTCCCTCCCCTTCTGTCAGTAGGTTCTTGTGCTTTTTCAAATGAAGATAAAAGAAGGTTGAATGTCAGATTTCAGAGAAGAGAATTTGTCCATCATTTTGCCTAGTTTAATTTGGATAGCTGGGACTGACTGATAGAGACTGGATCATGTATTACAAGGGAGAACTGCAGCCTGGGTGAAAATCCAGACACCAAAACGTATGACATTTCCCAAGAAATATTGTTCTCGTTTATGTCAGATCAAAAGAAGCAGAGATAAATTATAGTATTTTTATGAGACCAAGAAAAACCAGTAGAGATTTATTATTAGCTGAGTTTGAGCTGAAGCTATGGAAGGCAGATGTGCTTCTCTAGGGTATGTCCAGTTCCAAGGTGTACACTGCTGCATGTTGAAGGAGTAAGCAAAGAGTGAACAATGATAATACACTACACACCATCCATATTAAATAGCAGTGTGGAATTTAGAATGAAGACAACAGAGGTGGACTGGAGAGGAGGAAATGTGACACGTAAAAATAAATCAAGTCAAGCTCTAAGAAGCTGCAGATCCTCTAGCCTAATCTAGTGGTAACTAAAGTCCTCTGAGTGCTTGTAAATCAAGGGAAATACCATTATAGTGTGACCCAGGGTTTCAGCTCACACATTGAAGCTATTTACATTTCTTGAGAGAGAAACAAAAAGCTGATATGGGGAAATGGCACAGAAGTACAGCTGTGGAAAAGGAGAGGCAGGCTAATCCTAGTTTTGTTGCCAGTGTCTGTTATTAGGAGCAGCAGTGATAACATTATCTCTTGTGGTTGTCGTTGACATCCATAGTTTATGAACATGTTGCTCAATTTTCCAACATTGGCTGCTGTGATATACTCCATTTTTGTCATTACCTGCCTCTGGCAAGACACCTAGTGTTTGTAGCAGTGCATTCTCCGTGAGTGATTCTGGTGCCTGAGATGTGAAGAAACAACTCAGCTTCTGAACAGGGCGTGTCCTTGGTAATGGAAGCCAGCACCATCTTCCTCCACTCAGAGGAATCGATTAATAGGAAAGGTAAAGCCACAAAATATGGCGCTTTTTTTATGCTAGCTCTCCTAGCAGCTCCCAGTGAGATTTGTAGTTCTCCTTGCTGAGGCAAGAACACAGAATTGACAAGCAACAGAGCTCAAGGGAACAAAGTTTGGCAGAACTACACTGTCTCAATGTGCAGCCATGTCCAGTGGCTCCTGGCCTTTTTGAGGATAGAAACGGCAGCCATGGGGTGGGCTGGGGACACAGAGACAGCAGGAATTTCCACGTAGAGGAGAGAGGAGGAGCTGAGCCCAGTCAAATGAAACACAATGCCAAATTTCTCAAGTACATCTAAGCCACAGAAAAGACAGGAACCACTGGTCTTTGCAAATCCCTTCTGTCATACTGAAGCCTTCTTGGCAGCCTGGACCTTCCTTTTCTTTCTGCTTTTATTAACTGCTGCCACCATTCCACCCACCACAGCTGTTCGGCCATCTCTTGTTGCCCACTCACTAGTGTGTCCCAGTCCCTTCCTTCTCCTGGCCTTTGTTGCTACTTCCCACTGCCCAGAAGGAAAACATGCCAATCACTGGCTCAACAGGTTTGGGAAGAAATTAGAAGGGCAGATTTGACTTTTCAGCCATTATGTGGCAGAATTAGAGAGAAAGCCACAGACCACAACGATACGTAGCATAATTATGGCTTTCACAGATTTCACTACTTGATTTTTCCCAGCTTGTTTACAAATTCACTGAACAGAATATTCCAATTCCATCCTAAAGGTCAATCAAAGTAAACAGTTTTAAGAGCTCTTGAGATAATAATTTTGAAGAAAAAAATATACTGCTTTACTTAGACACCCTGCAGAAGGTGGTACAGTATAAACACATAGAGGTTTCTCGAATTCTTAATAACTGAACATAGAGAGTGCACCCTGCAATATGTACATAAATGGTTGTGCGTGCAGTGTTGTGGACTCACTCTACTCTTTTAAAACAAGTACAAGTTCCAGTTTACATCAGAGAGGTCTTTCAATCACAAGGCAAGAGCAAAATATTCCACCATTAAAGCGAAATACCACAAAGGATGAAGGAATAGAAGCTGTATTAGTTGTTTTATCCCCGTAGTTAAAAACAAGAAAAATGTATCCAAACCCTAGAGTCTGTGTTGAGTCTACTAATGTCACTGCCAATAAGAGTTAAAATTTCAGTTCCTATGTTTGTCTTCTTTGGATACATTTCAGACTACTTTTGCAATATGTGCTCTGACAGGGAGGTCTAAGAGAGCTGCCAAACTCCTCGTCTCCCATACTCACAAAACTACGAATAATCACCTCTCCCCTAACCCTCCCAATTTTTCGATATTATGGAAGCAAAAATAAATAAAGTAATTTTTAGAAAAAGAAAGGAATAGAACAGAAAAACTGAAGAAGCTGTCAAGTGTTATAATTTTCAGAACCGCTAACAAAAAATTAAAAGTTAGGACTATTTAAAATAGCTGCAGCACTTTGAGGTGTGGTTCTATAACTGAAATTAATTTCCAAACATTCTGTAACTCTAGAGAAGTCAATAGGATTTGGATGAGTTTGATGCACTACATTTCTAAAATATATGAACAATCACAGTACTGTCTACCATTCATAAGATTTTTTTGGCAATTCTAGCTTAAAGAAGCTTTGGGCTTGTAAAACTGGAAAAATATGATTTACAAGATTTCATTAGTTTATAGATGCTTAGCTTTTTAGGATTATGCATTTCCATGTCACTTCATATTCAGAAAATACAATTCCATACTTGATCAAATCCTGATTCAGAAATGGCATAGGGAGAATTCACTTTAAAATATTTAGAAGCCCCCTAAAATTATAATTTCAAAGAGAGCTTGATGAAATAATCTATGTTTATGCTAACTTTTTTGGGTAGAAAGACACAAGATTAAGCAATCAATATTTTCATAAGTTTAAAAGCTTGTGTATATGAATCAATTTCATAATGTTGTCATAAAAGGCATACTCTTTAGACATGGATTTAAATAGCTCACATCAGCTTGAATGTAAGCTGTGCCAGGCACTCACAGGCAGAATTGCACAGGGAATGGTCCATTTTTCTTTCTATGCCTTCTGAACAACAGGTACAATCACACAAAAAACCTCCCATTTGAGTCTTTACATGTGTCTCATCCTCAGATCTAAAAGCTAAATGTCAAAGAGAGTATATCAAAAATCTCCATTGCACTGTTTGTTGCTCTCTCTGTAGAAAACAGCTGCTAATAATTAATCCATTTTGGTGTTACCACACTTTCTTTCCTGCAGCTCTCAGAAGAGCAGCATTTACAGGATGTTTAAATAAACTTTTTGGTTTAGTATGAAAAACAGGGTATAGTTTGAAGGGCACTAGACAAGTATTAAGCCAGTGAAAGACTGCGTTCTAGTCCAGAGCCTAAATCAGACACTACCAAATACTGCTGGTTTCTGGTTTTGTAATACTGAATAATTATGGCTTGAATTCTTCCAAATGGAAACAACATCAAACACTTAATCCTGCTTTCAGAAGGTTTCTATACTGCCTAGCAAAACCATTGCATTGTGTATACCTCACTGGAGTCTCGTAAAAGAAAAGTTGAAGAAACAGAAAGAAATTCCACACTGTTCTCTAAACTTATCCACTTTGGTTCACATTTATTTTTCCATCATTATAGCTGTTATTATTATTGCTTCTGTGTAAGCATTGTCTTCTCCACTTCCCACCTCAGGTTATTGTAACAAAGTGCTGACTGACAGTTGGAGATTTCCAGAATTAACCCCAAAGAGATGAGCAACCCCAAGAGCACAACTCTTGGCAAGCTTTTCAGCAGGCACATTCAGATGATCTTGGTGAAACAAAGGGCAACTTTCGACTAACCTTGCCCGGAATGAACAGAAGTGCTTCAGTGAAAGTCCACAAATCGTCTTTTACTGAAGAAGAATGGAACTCTGAAAATCTGTTTAAGTAAGGTCTGATTATAAGCTACACTATTTTCAAGGTGAGCATTTCATCAAAGGAACACTAAAAGAGAAGGTGTCATTCTAAACATGAGCTAAACAACCACCCACCTAGGGTGCTACTTGTTGTGGCTGCTGTCTCTCAGACCAGTGCTGCCATTTTGGGAGGTATAACAAATGAGGAGACTGAAGACAGATGAAGATCAGCTCATAAAAAACCCAAAACAATCAACAACAGAGCAATAAGATGCAGAGGCTTACGAGATTGTAGAGATTCAAAGACAACTAAAACATACGAAAGAAAGTACCTGGTCAAGGCAGCCCATCAACATGTTTGAGGAATTTCTGCCCTTGCACACATTACTGACAGTCCAAAATGCCCAATCTAATCTATATAAAATATATATACCAAAGACAATGTGAAATTAAGGAGAGTTCCTTGAAGAACAGACCAAATAAGGATATGATGATCAACCCCACATTCTGATCTGGAGAACTGCATCAACAGAGATGACAACTTCAGTGGGAGAGTACCAAATCCATTATATTTAACATTAGCGAATTTCATAAGCTTTTTACATCAACCAGGCTAAATTGCTACAGCAGTTCTTCCTGACATACTGTCAGTGGCTCAGCACAATGCTAGAACACGAAGCAGCAAAAGTAACAACGCGAACCAAAGTCCCAACAACTGCTTTGCAAAAGAAAGATGGAAAAATCTGTAGAAATTCTACCTTCCATAATCCCTCCCAATACCAATAGAGAATAAACCTATTTTCCACACAAGACTGTACTTATATGCCAAAATAATTCAAAAGAAAAATCTTGTGCAATCCTTTCAGTTGTAAAAAGGATATAGCTGCCAGCAGATGAAAGAACTGAAGCAGAAAGAACAAATTTATTAGCAGCAGAAAGACAGTCATGGACTGGCAGAACACACCCTCATGGTCAATAGTGCAGCAGTTCTAGTGCTAAACACTTTGGGCATGACGAACTCTTGCTTTTTCAGTCTACACCTTCTTCAGATTTCTCTTCCCAAGAAATTTTGAGGGCATGGCAAAAGGGATGCATTAGGGCACATTAGTTTACATTGGGGCAGCTCCATTTATCATCAGATGTCCAACAGATCAAAGTGATTTTGTCTCAGTGCCTTAGATATCTCCTTGATTACAGAGAGGGCTTGACTTCTCAACCTGTGCTTTTTAAAACTAGTTCTAGGGGCTCTTACTGGGCAACAAATAACAACAAAATCTGTTTATTAGGATTAACTCTGTAATTACCTGCTGGATGATTTTATCCTGGGCAAGGAGAAGCAATGATCCACTGTAGAGAATTGTCTTAAAATTTGCCTGTGCTTCACATTAAGTGCTACATGTTAAAGGATTATCTATGTTTTTCCCACCATTAAACTTGAAAAAAAATTTACTAAAGTCAAATTGCCTCATGCCTTGCACCTTGATACTTCTTTACTTATATTAATCCCAAAATACTCCACTTAATTGGAAATCCATAGAAACTCTTTCAGTGTTTTACGTTTCAGGTTTTTTTAAATATTAAAAAGCTTCTCTGCCATTTTCTAATTCTTTTTACCATGAACAGTCATGTTTAAATATTGAATACTCTTTTGAGATTCTTTCGTCACTTGTGGTTTTCTATTCCAGCTTGTGAGCAGTTTTGCAGATGGTATCAATTTTTAAGCTTAAGCGAGGTGATCTTTTATATTATTACTGTTCACGCTTATTCATAACTGGCTTTCTTTCAACAAAATAGAGTATTTGTGTGCTCTGTTCGACTAGTACATAATGTACAAGAATTTTTCTTTATAAGAGTCAGGAATTCCAGCCAAATTCAATCTCTGTATAAACATTTGTCTGCACTGTTCTGTTGTTTATCCCACTCAAAGAGAGATGAGGTGCAATTAGTGAGGGGGTGAAATTAGACCATTGCACGTAAGTTAATTAATCAAAATAGACATGTTCAAGTGAAGGATGATGTTCAAGAGAACACTTCTCATAGCGATATTGAAAAATCTATCCAAGGCAAATGACTTAGACTAGCAAATGGCACAGGTGCTGCTGTTTTAAGTAAAACAGCAACTAAAACCCCAGTGAATTTATTGGTGTACACAAAGTCAGCAGTAGGAATTCAACTGTATCCAAATTCAGAACAAATCCAGAAAATAAACAACACTAACTACAGGTGTGGTCAACCTTTAACCACAGTACTCTGCCTTAAATTCCTTAGCCTTGGATTTTGTTTTCTTACCAATATGAAAGATATGTGCTAGGGAATTCAATCCCCCAAAATTATTTGACTTTCCTACAGTGCACCAATCACTAGCTGTGAGAAGGGTGAGGAAAAAGGCTTTGTGTCAATTTCTGCAAGCAGTCACACAACTATTTGAAATCCAGAATTTTTTAAGTGTGATATCTCTGCATGAAAGAGCCCACAAGCCTAGAAGCTAGAGTGAGAAACACTTGTCTTGCCAGAGTAAGGCATGGTATGGAACCAATAGAGAAAAAAAAAGGTGGGAATCTAAAGATACCTGTTCGGGTCTGTGTTGCAGTGGCTGTTGATTTATGTGGAGATGTGAATGTCACCTGGGAACTTTATGGAGTACAGAATCTGCAAGTGCACTTCATCATTACAGAAGTTATTCAATGGGGCCCCTGCTTTCCATAAGTCATCCCCATAGACGAAGTGCAGAATGACCTGGGCACTGAGTGCTTGAGCGTGAGCTGGAGAGGGACACTGAATGCACAAAGATGTGATAAATATTTTAGGCTTCTACTTCTTCTGGCTCCAATCTCAGAATGTTAGTAAAGTCTACATTCCTGGGACAGTTGAATATCACTTCTTTTTTTCCCTGAGGATTAAGCTTCAATTCTCAAAAAATTCTGGGCAGGTGGAAATGCTGTAAGACCTCTCCACTGATCTGAAATCCAACCAAATTATGTCTAGAGCCATTTGTCCTCTTAACATCTATCCATTCTTTCAGTTGGAGGAGATATTTTTAAAACATTGCTCTGCTGCACCCCAACCATAGAAAGAAGGCAAACCGTGCTGGAAGTCCCTGAGTGAAAGGTAAGATGTTAAATACATGATGAAATACCATTATTCAATAGGAGCAATCAACATATCAAGAAGTACAGCATACTAAATTCTCCTATTAGTCTGAGTTACAGAAGCAATTGCAAAAGTAATCTCCTGGGGAAACTGTTCCATTAACCTCGCATAGCATGGCAAAACCTGTCTCAATTTTTAATCCCTAACTTTCAGGAAATGTGGCTACACGACAGCAGTAAATGTTTTCGTCAGAGCTAAAACCAAACAAACTTCAATGGAGCCGAATATGCTGCAATTTCCACTTTCTATTAGCCTGGCTGGTGAGGGTATGTGGCTGCCTGCAGTACAGTCTGACAATCACAAGCATTTTGCTGTGGTTTAAATGAACCCTTTTCTTTTTCCTATATTCAACAGACTAGCAGCATGCCTATGGTTCCATGTGGTATTTGAAATAAAGGAGGGAATTTCTAACCCTTTTAGCTTTTTGCATCTCGCACAGAATCTAAGTCAATTACTTTTGTTCATGATCCTGAGGGTCTGTAAGTTTTCTTATGTAGACTTGCTTATGTCACTGCCCTGTCATCAAAACATAATTGACATAGCATCTGCACTCATTCACCTTATTTTCTTCTGAGGCTGCACTAGTATATGACAAGCATAAAAATAAAGCTCCAGTTAAAACTCCAGTTGCTTGGTTGGTAGGTCACATTAACACAGACTCTTTGAGATGTCTTTGAAGTAGGTGCAAATAGGTCCTAGGAAACAGTGAAGTACAACACTGTGCACCATTCATGCATCAGTTCAGTGTAATTTCAATGATGGCAGAGAGTACAAGGGCATGCTTTGTTAGCTTAATATTTTTAGAAGAAGAAGATTTTGGTTTGAATTTTTACTTTTCAAGGTCATATACTTCATGTCTTGTCTTAAACTTGATATTTTCCATTTCCTTTTCTTGATCATGACTCTTCTATAGCTAGCAGCCTTCCTCCTCCCAGAACCATACTGTGAAGGGAACTGTCCAACTTGATTGCACCCAAGAGACAGGATGCAATTTATGATATTAGGAACATTGTTGTTTATGTCAACAGAAAGTCAGTGCTAAGACAAAGCTGGCAGATGGAAGCCAGACAAATCCAAAATTGGAAAATACTACAGTTGGCTGCCAGTGTGAATTACTTTCAGGTGGTCAGGTTCATCCCTAATTAAGATGGCACCCTCAGCATGCAATCCTAATGAGCCCTCAGCAAAGGCATAATGAGTCCTAATTCTCAGCTTGCATAGTTGCATTTCTCAAAGTGGTCTGGTTACTATGCAACAAGTGAGGCATATCAAGGATCTTGCATTTGCTAAGTGGAGTGGGAGTCAAATGAGATTAAAAATTTGATTAGTTCATTTATGTGTGCCTGTTTTAAAAGAGTCTGAGAATGAAAAGAGGTAAAGTTCACAATTTATCCTGTCATTACGCTGAGGAAGTTTTGTTGTTTACATGGAGTTTATAACATTTGAAAAGATATACAGGATACGCAAAGCTTCCTGTATGTCTTGAATTTATTTAATATCAGAACTCAGATAAACTAGAATAAAAACAGACTTCCAGCACAGTTGTCTTGTAGTTGAGTGAGCTTCATAACAAAGCTTTAATAAGGAAGCATGGCAAGATAGTATAAAAGTCAGGTCTCTTGTACAGATGCCTGACCGAGGGATTACAAGGCTCTCAAGAAGAAGACCTGGCCATTCCTGGCTGAGCCACAGAATTGTTGCATTCACTTTAGAAAAACTATTTTTTCCACTGCAAATAGAGCCAACTAAGTAAAAGTACCTATGCAGTCTCATTGCTGTTTACTGTCTGTAACACCAAAATAGATTCCACGTCTCATGGGCATTTTATGACAGCTGTTGTTTACAACATCCTTGAGCAAAGTAGCCTTCAAAGGTGTTCCTTAACATGATATGGTTAATCATAGTCAATTCTAAGATGCAAAGGTTTGTCCAGTAATTGACTTACAGCTTTTAAAACAAAGAGGCATTTTAACTTCAACTCCCATTTGAGAACCATAGATGCTACTCTATATGAATAAAAAATGAAATTACTTAAACTGGGTGGGTAAGCACAGTAGAAAGGTTACCTTCTCTGAAAGTATATTAGTAACTCACATAATGATGAACATACCTAATGTTCATCATTAGTGTGATGAACAAGTATCTAAAGTAGCATTAGGTAATAAGGAATTTGAGTGTGGTGTCCTCCAAAATGTTTGTTCATAGGACAATAATGAATTTTTACAGGCATCCAGATTATTATCTACTCAAATTACTGAGAGTATTTGGATTATAGGTACAGTAAAACTTTTGCATGGCCTTCATGCTATAAAAAAACTTGCTTACACTGTTTGCCGTGACCACAAGATTGCTTACATTGCACTTTGTCAAAAATGTTGGGTTGCTTCTGATTATCACTCATTAATATTTTCTTTAATATAGGTACCGATACTTTGAGCATTTGGGAAAACGCTGCTCAGTTTAGTGAAAAATATGAAGTGCCAGGTGTTCAGCTAACGTGAATCAATGTTGAAGAAAATGAGTCTGGCAAGGGAAGTTTTGTTACTTTGTCCAGGCTGGTGTGTGTAAAGATACAGAGCTCAGCATAACCGGGCATCATATTCCACGGCAACATTGGCTGAAAATAAATCTGGCTGATTTACAAAAAAGGTTCCTCCTTTTCTTGTCTCTCCCTTCCCCAGTTCCTCAAGACACTGTCAATGCAAGATATAAAAGCCACAGAGTTTCTGGCATTCACAGTATTTCGACCTCATAGGTATGCTGAATAGCAATTTAAGAAGCTCTCAGGTAATATTTTGGCATAGACCAATCTGACTCAGCTATTTCATCTTTCTCTCCCCCTACTCAACTGCACTCTGATCTTTCTTGACATCCTTTTTCCCGGGTGTTAGGCATTGCCAGATGCTAGCAGACTTTCAGAAATTCGTATCACTGTTAGACTTGGTTGGGAATTTTATGTGCTTTTTTTTTTTAAATTAGAAAATATTGAAAAAAACTGAACAAGGTTAGTTGGGAAAAGTCAGTTTTGTAATGGAAGATCAAGTTTAACATATGTTACACAGTTGCAAAATTATCGTATTTTTTGACATTTTCAAAAGCAGTTTGTTTCCCTGATGAAAATGACTCTTAGTTTTGAAATTAGTGTATCCCTCAATTAAAGGGTTAGCAAAAATTGCAGAGATGAGGTTGGTGTGACAGGAGTGGGGGTAAGTGTTAGACCACAGGAAAAAAACCTTCCTGTTACTATCACAAAGACTTGTGACTGTGCTATGTAGACATAGTTCAGCTTAAAATAAAAGCATCAGACAGGGAAAATATTGCCAAAATGGTAAGAAAAGTTTTGTATGGACAGAGCATCAAATACTCAGATTTTTGTGATACTCCAGCTAGATCTGGATGGCTTCTTAGAAGTATCTTATACCATTCCAAAGGCTAGACTAAGTGTGCTTGCCTAGGCCTGAGAAGGGTTTCCAGCCGCTCTTAAGAGCTGTCAAGGGATGGCGGTTCTCCAAGTCCCTAGTGATTGCTGTCCAGTCTTCAGACATCTCCAGCTCTACAGACAGATCCCAACAGACCTTTTAACTATGCCAGACCTTGATCTTAAAAATTAGCCTCAGAAACGCTAAGAAAGCCTGACAACTCATAGCAGATGTCTTCTGAATCTATACTCAAACTGCACTGTCTGGAAGGTTCTAGAGTCACAATAGCTGCTAGGACAATGCATTGTTTGATCATAATTTGTAAAATGAACAAGGCTGAGTGGATTTTATTTGTTATTTCCAGGAACAGCCTTCCTTCCGGTGAATGACACTAACAGAAAACATAGGTGTGATAAGACAGCACAAGACCATATATTTCTGTTAAAACTGACTTGGCAAGTTCTCTTGCCTTAACCAAGTTCTAAAGACTGCTTGTTAGGACTTCTCTTTTTCCCCTTGATGAAAGCCTCACTTTGCCTGCTCTTGGCAAAGACAGTTCCAGGCACAGGCAAAATGCAAAACTATCTGAGCAATAGGGAAGGTAGCCTGCTACACACTCCTGGAAAAGGGTTGCAAAGATGGTTTGTATACAGAAGCAGCACCACAGGAAAACCTTGTCCTCCGCCTAGCCTAGACAGGATCACAAAAAGCAGAATGAAGGCTGTTCCTTTTGTCAAAGGATTTTAGAATGAGTGGTGTAGCAGCTGCTGCAAGGAGTTCATATCCCACTCCAACAGCAGCAACTCTCCCTTGTGAACCCATTACTCCTTTTCTTTATCAACAGCTGGAAAAAGAAACTTAATTTTTCCTACCTGTATTTCAAGTTCATCTTATCTCTTGTCCTTGGCTGTGACTGGAAAGTTTGCCTGTCATCTTTAGAACAATAAAATTCAATTTTGCCTGTACCACCGAGTGTCTCTGAGAAAGATCTGCTTTGGGAGTGAAGGGGAAAAATTATCAGGGTAAATAAAATCAGCCAATTTCAATTTTCTATAAATTTCAGACAAACTTAAAAGACAAGCTGCAATAACACCACACTTCATAAGCAACTAAGTTTCTGAATCTGATCTCCTAAAATTAAAATTATGTAATTAATTGGAAATATCTACCTAAGCAAGCTACTTAGTTTTTATTGCTGGAGATGTTGATGAGCTTTATCATGTAGGTTTCAAAGATTAATATGTTTCTCCATGGACAGGTTTCTAATCCAAAGCAGACCTGAATTTCACTGAATGACTAAGGAGGGTGAAGAAAAACCTCCATTATTCTTGAAATTCCAGGAGTTGGCAATAGAGATGTTTTATTAGCATCCCCAAAACTGCTTTCTCCCAGCTGGATGTTATAAAACCAGTTTGTAACTCACATAATTGCAACCTCAATTATTCATACTAATTAACTGCTCCATTAAAAGGTTATTTACTGTTGAAATGATTTATTATCAGCTGATAATATATTTATTTATAAGTAGAGAGGGGAAAGCCATACGGGATTTCAGTTTCAGAAACTACATAGTCAATCTTGTCTTGATTTTGCCACCTGAGACACCAAGCTATTTGGGAACAGATAAAAACATGAGAAATTCTACTGGCTCCAGGTTTTCTTCATTGACCTAGAAGTATTATTCTCCTTTTATTTTTTTTCTATCTCTAGAGACTATGACAAAACCAAAAATTTTAGCCCTTGCCTCATAATAACGTAAGTTAGAGGTTTCAAGGCATCAGTGTTGCGGCAATGTACATAACAAAGAACGGCATGAAGTTTTGTAGTGCATATGCCAAATGCTGTCATCAATATTTCATTAGTTCCAGATTAGGAAAAATCAAGCAGGAAATTACTCCCATACATGATAGAAATATTAACTGCACACAGGATCTAGTGTCCCACTACAATCCTTCCATTTACATCAGGATAATTGGACCAGCTATTCACCTCATGAGGCTCAAGAAAATTAAGGCAGCTGTTAAACTTCTGTGCTGGGGTTCATACCCCTCCTTCTCATACTTCCATGGAGGTGGTTGTTTAAGTGAGAATAAATGCAAGCTCGGAGAGCACACAGCATCACTTAAACAGCACCATATATTGTATAAAGCAGAATTAACAACCCAGTCACTCCTGAGCAGCAGAATACGGAGAGCTCTGTGTGTCCAAATCACTGGCCCTGTGATAAGCACAGTTTATCTATGGGGAAGAACAAAACAACTATCCGGTGGTGTCCTTAGAGCAAAGCATACTGGAAGTATGGTACTGGCCAGGCTGGAAGAGTATATAATGCCCAGAATATGACAACTACATTCTACTCCACATTTCACCGCAGGAAAACATTCAGGCATATTTACTTCCACCTAGTCATAAACACTTTGAAAGTCAATTTATGCACCTACATAGAAGAATCACCTGGTAACTTTATCCCCACTCCAGCATGTACACCCTTGCAGCAGCTCAGATAGCAGTGAAATTTCAACTGTATCTTCTTCTCCAGATGAGCAAACTTTCAAAGGCTCAGAAGTTATTGTTGGAATAGGAGAGATCAAAGGCCTTGCAGCAGGTGTTAAAGCAGCTGTTCCAGCCCAATTTCTGCCCAAACAATTTGCATCTGGCTATGAAAGGACCTGCAGAAATGGCTCAGAGAGCTAGTCAGAGTTAGGGGAAGTCTTAGTTTCTCTGACTTGGTTTGTTATGGAAGAAGTAGAATACTATTACATTATATTTTCTATGTAATAGCAGGAGGAAGAGCTTTTCTGTTGAACACTCGATTAGCTAAGGACTTAGACTCAACAGCTGAGCTGAATATTTCTGAAAAGCATCTTTCTGCCTGCCCAAAATGCCTACAAACACCTCGCAAGGAATGGATCTAGGTGCAAAAGTAGGAAAGAGGGAAAGGCCAAATCCTTTACATGGACATCACAGCTCAGTTGTCGTCAAAAGAGACTCACTGACATCCTGATGTTACTGTAATGGGGTGCTACAGCAATAAGCACACATATGCTGAGTACCACATTTTTCCCGCTGCTTGTTAATGCCTATTAACAAATTGACAATGGTCCGGAAAACAGCACCACAGAATGGAAAATAAACCATACAATGAAAGAATGTAACTCACTTTTCCAGAGGAAAGGGATTTATTTGTCTGTGGTTTATAATACACGGACAAAAAATTGCTCGTGATGAAGATGCACAAAATACAATGTGTGAAAATTGAAGCTAGATATTTTGTGTTGGAAATACTGCACACATTATAGTATTGAAAATAACAATCAAATCCTTATTTAACAATGAGGTAACTTTTCCGTTGTCAGACATGAACTTCAAATGAAGTTGAGAGGTGGTTCAAGTTTTGTGTTCCTGGTCCTTCAGAAGGTTTAGGATGGAGGAAAATATTGGGCTGAACTCCCTTGGGACATGCAAATGGATTCACTGCTCACTTTACATCTTGGAAAACTGTTTATACTGCCATCATAAAAGCAGGTAATTGGAGGATATGCACAGTGCCCATCTGCTGCCACAACCATCCTCGGGAGACTAAAAATAACTCCTACTCACTGTGGCTGGAATGATATTGTGTTGAGGTAACTGAGTACCACCCCAGTGCACACCAGACCCTATGGGGAGTCCACACCAATGTGATAAACATCCAAATTTGCACTACAGCTATAAACATCCCCAGAATTTCTATTATGGAAAGAATTTCGATGGTTAAATATTTGCTCATATTTCCATTTGAAAAACAAACAAACAAACAAAAAACCCAACCAACAGAAAACCAGAGGATTTCTCCTAATAGGATAGCATTTTCTTGAGAAAATTAGGTGCTGGTCTAATACGGTCTTCCTATTTAAAAAGTTTCATTTTGCATAACCTTTGAAATATTTATATTAAAAACTGAAATACTGATTTGAAATGAAATATTAAATTATTTCACTCCCGGCAATGTCAGCACCATTGAAAGGGCAAGGTAGAAATTTTCCAAAATGAAGTGTCATTGAAAACTTTGACAGAAGGTTCTGATTCAACAAAGTTGCTTTTTCCAAACAGAAGAGAAAAAAAGTGTTAGAAAAATTATTAACGCAGCTTTGAGACCTCTGGAGGCAAGTTGTGGTGTAAAGTCTGACTGCAACTGAGGAAATTAAATACAGCCTACACTCTTTAAAAGGCAATGCTTTAGAAAGAGCATTTTTTTCCCCTTTAACTTTTATTCAAGCATATTTAGCACACCTGCAAAGAGTCAGGGGGACTGTCCTGGCAGCTGACCTCCTTTCACTAGAGAACAGTTTGAAAGCAAGGAAAAGCAGAGTTTGCTTCCTTTTTCTTTTCTTTTTCTCCACAAATTTCAAGCAATCCAACCCTCATCTGGGTAGACCATCTGCACTTACGAGAGGACAGCTCAGTGTCCATCCCCTTTCAAATTCTTGATCTAATTCAAGACACACAGAGAGTTTTTCATCTCCTTCCAATGTAGAATGTGAAGAGGCTACTATAGTTCAGTCATTTTAAAGCAAACGAGACAAGCTGGCAAAAAAAGTAGTGGAACCAAGAGTAAAGAGAGGTCTGCTGACCGGAACAATCCTAAATTGAGAAATGACTTTAAGGGAGCCACCAAAATCCTGCCGATGAACGCTAGAGTCAGGGATGGAGGTTCTATCCCAAACAGCACGATTTCCCGACCATGCTATGGTAGTATTCCTCTTGACCTGTGTGACTGAAATCATGTAACCACTTTTAGAATACTCTCAGTCTCTCAGGTTAAGGGAACTTCACATGCTATGCACTATTAACGTAAAATGTCAGCTGCCTGCCTGAGGTTTGCATGCCTTAATGTAAGAGTTTTATTTTTGGATGGCAAGGCACCCACACTGCAATTAAACAGCCAACCCCAGGCAAACAATATCAGGGAATTTACTTTTCATCAAAGTGTTTACGAATCTCACTCTCTTAAGGGGTTAAAGAAACTATGAAACACAAAAGGATAGCAAAGATATCTACTTTACACAATCTAGAAAATTTACTCCTGGATTTAATTTAATTCATGCATGTATATGGGTACACATTCATATATATATATATTCCAGGCACATTTGTGTATTTGGAAGGGCTCAGAGGGTTTTATAGTTTTATAAATATACAGCACAGGCTGTTTGAGAGGTTATTTTGTGCTTTGTAAACAAGGTAAACAGGCACTCCTGAATTGCTTCGTGAACCAAAACCAAACACAGAATTTAAATATTTCAAAAGCTAAAATACATGCATTAAATAGGGCCTAGAATACATCCACAGGAACGTACTGATTTTCCAGAGAAATTAAGGGGAACTTCAGCCTCTGCTCTCACTTTCCTAGTTACCATTGCTGGGTGTGGCATAAAGTCTGTGGCAAATAACAGTGTTTAAAAAAAGAAAAATAAACAGAAAATAAGCCCTCTCCCGCACAGTTTTCTTCTTCCAGCTTCATCATTATAACCATCCCTGATCATAGAGTAGCACATTTTTGGACACAGAGATATATGACTGGAATAGGTCCATACTAATAACTATAACCTCATATTGAAGGTAAGACCAGAATGTTGAATGTAAAAGCTGAACTCTCCATCTTCTTCCTTCAGTAGCTAGGGAAAATGAGTTTATCTCTTTTATTCTGTTTTGGTCCATCTGTTTGGCCATCGTACCCCAAACAAACCACTCAATAAATACTTCAAAAGCCTTTTCCCCCACATTCTCCCTCAAATCGATTCACACTGTTCTTTAAATTCATTCTACTGAACAGGCTTCACAGCTGAACAGTAATGTCAGGAGTAAACATGGCTAAGTTACAGGCACTGAGGCTGTTCAGCCTGTGATTCTTCTGATCTTGGCCAACAAGTCATTATACACCAGTACCATTTCTCATTGGACTGGAAAGAGGACAAATCCACAGAGTTTTTTACAAGTTACATGAGCCCAAGCATCTTTAGCATCTTGGATCTTTAAATGCATGGCTGCACAAGGTGAGGAAACTCGTGACAAATATATAAAGCCCTCTGAGATACTTGGAGAGCAACAATCAATAGCTATGACAGTGACATCATTATTATTATGAACCTACTGCAGTTTGGCAAAGTTGTGTCCAGTAGAAGTAAGGGAGAAGAGAATCATCTGATAGACAACTATATTATGACCTGAGGCATTGCATGTGTTACCCAACTGTCAAATTTTAGGAAGTGCTGGCTACCTACAACTCACATTGAAATAATCTCTTGTGACTTGGCTTAATTTGTAAGGAGTATGGGACTTGCAGATTTGAGCAATGACAACAGGGTTGAATGAGACAAACAGCAAGATTAGAGCAGTGTGCAGAGAAATGGAGAGCACAGTGTATCTGCAGAGAGAGCTGTAACTACCCTTTTTTTTCCTATAAACCATGCTTATGGTTTGCTTTGTTACAGTTCCCAAGAAGTATGACTTACACAGCTCCTCTAGCAAGCACTAGCTGCCACAAAGTCAAAGGCATTTTGTTTTGGTTTTTTTTAACCGAGATATCTTGGTTGCAAAAGAAAGATGGTGATGCATAAAACTGATACACTAGCCACATCAAATCCAAAGATGGAATACTGTCAGATTTCAACCTCAATCTTATAACTGGTCAGAAAGACTCCTGAGAATATCCAACTGTAGCATCAGAGATATGCTCTGGAATCAACTCTCCCTCACCACTTCTCCCCTCCACAAGAGAGCTGCTATTGATATTAGAAAACATAGCTTCATAACAGTCTGTCTCAGTCACATGAATTTACCTACATGAAAGCAGATCTGTGGCCAGGCATTTAGTTCTCAAGTGCAATCCCTCTGGGGGTTTATCCTAAGGGAATGGTTCCCAGACCAATCAGCCTTGCTTCCCTTACCCAGTAAGACAATGGGATTCTAGCTGACTTCATTATTCAAACAAAAGAACAGGGGGAAGGAGGAAGGCAGGGCAGTGGTTTAAGCTTCCCGAAAATTGTTGCCAGTATTCTCCGGAAGCAAATTATCTAGATTCATCTAGACAAGATCATCAAACAAGAAACTGAAGGGGAAAAGATGTGATGAGGTCAGTGATGGCTTGCCCCTTTCTGCAGAGATCTCGGTGCAGGAGAAGGCTTCACGGAATCCCTTGCTACCACTCAAGCTAAAACAGGAGTGTGTGGTGGCTGCAGTCCTACAGTCAACTATTAACAGCATTCATGTCCAGTATGACAAAGTGAATCCATCTCAACTTCTTGATATCCTTGTCCTTTACTTAATAAACAGGCCTTTTATTTGAACCCAACCTTGAATGTGTGTTAAAATATTCAGTTCTGAGAGTCAGGATCAAGCAGTTTCCCCGGGGTGATCATGATACCTTCAAGAGCCTAGAAAAACACATCATTTTAACAGGCCTACCATTACTGTTCTTGTCCTAAACTGTGGCACCAGGCCACTTTCTAGAAGAAAATCCTCTCATGGCATTTATGTTTTTACCTTTTTCTTGATACTTCGAAGTCATCCAAAGTCAGCATCTGCTTCTTTTGTAACTACAGCAGCAAGAATGGGGGGAAACATTACAAGCTTCCACTTTACTGCATCTGGATTTAAAATATCATGCACAATCATTAACTGCCTCCCCTGGATATTTCCTTCATTTATTTTGCTCAGGCAAGCAGGTCTTGGAAACTTGAGGTTGAGTAGCCTCAGCAGCACAAAATGGTCAGTGATTTATTAAGACAAGCTGTAGGTGCAGAAATGCTCACCAGGTGGCTAATAAACAGGCTTTGTGAAATAAAACTAAGGGGGGGAAAAAATATCAGTGGCCTTTTCTTGGGATAGTTTCAAAAATTTTAAATATGCACCAGGGAAGGCACACTTTTTAAAATATATTATTATTTTTTTTAACAGTTTGACATGTTCTTTGAATGTTAGACATACACTTGGCATTTTCTAAGTCAGTATAATTCCACAGTGAAGAAGGGGGAATATATTAATACAGAAATAGTCTCCCTTCCGTGTGGAACAGCGTTTAAATCTCATAGTGAAATGGTCTTTCATAATGAATTACAAGTATAATCCAAAAGCTGAAGAGGGCTTTGATCACACTTCAGTGTGCTTCCCAGTCTGCTGTGACACAAGGTAACTGAGGCTGAGGAGCATTGCAGGCAAAACACTTGGAGAAGCCGAAAGATACCCCTTCTTTTTTTTTTTTTCTTTTCTAAACTGTGGAAGCTGCCACGAGAACGTGTTCCAAACCACGGGATAGGAGTGAAGATGAGAAAATATGCTCTGGAGTGAACAAAATACATATTTAAACAATAAGAAAATGTTTTTTTCAAACAAGTCATGTATCTTGCATACACAAAAAGTTTAGGTAAGGGAGCCTTGATAGCTTGGCAAAGTAAAGGTGGACCCCAGTTATTTAAATTTTGATGCTCAAAAAAAATTTTGTATGGAACTTAGTTTTTTTCTAGAACAATGAAACGTGAAATCTTGCAAACTTTTTGTTTGTGGTTTTCACCAGCTTGAGGAGAAAAAAAATCTTGAACTAAAAAGTACATTGATTATAGGAATTAAAAAACAAATTTTCAAAGAACGTAATAAAGAGAACATACTGACAAAAAACCAAATACAGACATTGAAAACTGATGCAAATTTTGATTCCAGAAATTTATCTGATTACATACATTCAATACAGGAATAAGAGAATTTGTTTTTATAAGCATCACTTTTTCCTTTCTTTCACATTTCTTGTTTTAGTAGTACCTTGCATTGCCACCGGATATTAGCTGGTAAACAGGTTGGCACGGATCAGCTCTCGATGAGTCATTTGAGAACAGACAGCACCCTCTTTAGCTGGCATCCATTTTTACAGCCCTCTCTTTGTCCATGGGCTAGAACCTCTGGCATAATGTGACCTCAAGAGATCATTTGTATAAATAACAGAAAGAGAGAGCACTTCAGTGTATTCAGCCACAGGGTATTTCCATTACCAACCATCAATCATTTTTTATGTTCTTTGCTAAACATCACTGAGAGATGATGTAAAGACTGTTCCGGGACCGTCTTTGTATCACACCTTATACCAATGGCACAAAGGGATTTCCCACAGATTGGGACCCGACAGCACTACAGCATTCCAAAGGAGCATATGCAGAAAGCATGGTTGATTACAAAAGGAGAAAGATCTCTTACTGTATCTATAAATAGGTCACTGAATTTGCCAAGCTTCAGAAAATTGAAACACTTGGGATCCATAGCTTTGCTAGGCCACACGTACATCAGCCCACTCCAATATACTTTTATTCACTCTTGAGCACAAAAGATACTGCTTTCCTTTTCCTGCCACTGGGATTAAGTCAGTGAACTTCCTCAAATTGCATAATTACTTAATAAGAACAAAACCTGAGCTCAAAGACAAGCAAAATACTTGGCTTATTGTTTAAGCCTTCAGTCCAGAAGCACATGGTTACAACTGCCCAAATTCAGGATAATACTTAAACATTTACTGAGGTCAGACTTATCTCAATTAGATGTAAATAAATTTAAAATGCCCTCCTGAATGTGAACAGGAAGAACTCCAGGTAAGCACATCTCTCAACCTAGTGGGAGACCTTCACATTTCTGAGATGATTTGCAGTTGAACTGGGATTACCTCACCTGCTGATCCTTTTGACAAAAACTCTTGCTTTAAGTAGTGTTAAAATAAGATCTTAAATTTTGCCATCAGCTTCCTAACCTTGATGCCATGTAAGTCACCATAAAGATATGACTTATGAAAGGTGACAGATTAACACATTTGCAGTAGAAACTGTTCTTCATCAAGGATCTGTGGAAATAATGCTGAATCTGTGGTACATACAGTCTATAAATTCCAATATAAAGAGTTTAATAATATGCAATACCTATAAGTAAAAGAACTTTCCACATCAAAATTACCTTCCTTCTTGGCCTCCACCATCAGTTGTCAAAGGAAAAACATCTCTCACTGATGTGCCAAGCAATGACCCCATCCCCCATCCCAATTTCAAATAAAGAATATTATCAAGTAACTTGTCTAACTTTTCAAATTTATGATGCATGATAAAACAGTGCTGCTTTCTTCCCCTAATAGTAAAATTTCAGAGAAATGGGTTGTCACAGCTGACAAATTTTTTTTTTGAGAAATGGCCTCTTTTCTACTGAAGAACCCAAATTACCGGTCCCAGTGGAGACCATAGCATCGCCCTGGAGATGCAAGACCATCAGGATAAATAACCAGACAGAAGGACACTCATCTTAATTTTCAGGTAATGCTCTGTCATCTTCTGAAAATTCCTAATCCAGAGAGACTTAGAGTACTAACCAGATAAACTATAAAATATGGCAAGGAATTATCTACAGTGACTTGTGCATCTTTCTCAATCCATAAATAACTTTATATTTAATTTCTGGCAGCATGACAAAGCAAGGAGGTAATGAGCCATTATGGAAAACCCATCTGTTGCTCATAAGGGGAAAGATTTTGTGCTAGTAGATTTATAGAGGAAAATTTTCACTGCAAGTCCTGTTATTGTTAATGAGAATTGCACATCTAATTGCCCATGATGAAAGTGTACCCCATTATGTTCCTTCACTATCTAAATGGCTATTGTGTGGTCCAGCAACAAGGGAAGGTTATTATCGAAATAAACCCCACTGTTAAGTGACAGTGACATTCAAATTGTGGGGGAAAGGAACATCAAACAGAACAGGGGAGGCTGGGAGAAGACAAGTACAAATGTACCAGTCAAAATGTCTGATAATACAACAAAACCACTAAAGAAATTATTTTTGCATGCACACAGAGAAGCACAGTTCACTTGGTCTACTCCAAAACCCATGTGTTTTTATTTCTCTTGCTAAGTTTCTTGACTTAATCTTTAGATTTCCAGTTAGAATTTTAACCTTGTATTGTTTTACTCGATCACTCTTCCAACTGCTCTAGAGAGGGTGCTCTAGGCAAAAATATCCTGCCTGCGCCTACTCAGCAGGGTTTTCAGGCTTCTCCAGAGCACTGGAGACTGTATCTGCATCTTGAACACCCTCGAACATCAGGAAAGATAAGACCTTTACCTTTCCTTTTGCCTATGATTTATTTAGCTCATGAACGCACACTGGACCCCATCTAGCAGTTCTGTACCAGCTTGTGCAGCCCCAGAATCCCACAGCAAGTAGAACAGGACAAGAAGCCAGGGGAGAAGGAATTTGGGCCAGAGGTTTCACTTAGACCTTTGGTCTATAAGCGTTCTCAACTCTTCTTCCATGCCTGTCTCTGCCTGAACTTGCCTGTGCCACAGGACAAGACAGCAAGTGCTCAACCACAGCAGCTTGATCATGCCAACACCTGAACAAGCAACTCCTCTCCCCACCTCCAAGACTCAGCCTTGAAGCCACAGACACAAACCCCGTGGTTTCCTGCTACCATTTCTCTGGTATGGGATCCTGGGTCTGGAGAAACAGGCAGTCAAGAAGCCTGATAGAATATTTTAAGAGTTCAGCAACCCCAAGAAAGAGTTCACCAACACCAAGAAACATGGAAGAGATGGAAAGAGAACTGTAAGGAAGCAATAATAACAGGTTCCTTCCAGTCCTAGCAACATGGACAAAGTTACTGTCATTCAGACAAAATAACTTTGCCCTTCTCATTTACAGAAGAGGAGCAGGCTCTGTAGCCAGGGTCCTGTAGGAGCAGGCCCTGTGGCCAGACTGAAGCAACAGCAACAGTTTAACTTAGCGATATCCAGATATGCAACACAACGCAGTTTTAAGAGAATCTTCATTGGCTGCAGATCCTCAAAAATACCTCTAATCCAAACTAAGTCTCTGTCAAAAGCAGTGGGCCTTAAACAACACTGAGCTCCTACTTTGTCTTTCCAAAACATAGCTACAAAGTTAATCCACCACTTAAAGGAAAACAGAACATTGTAACCATTGCCAAAGTTTTCCCCATTAATAAAATAAAGCTGATGACCCCCCAGCTATGTTCTGGGTATGCTTCTGACAGCTTGGTGACCATCAAAAATTTTATCCTGCTGCAACTTCCCGATGTGGATACAATTGAAGTTACTACTGAACTTAGCAAAGCAGATCTCTGAGTAACAAAAGCAACATGACAAATCATACAATGCACACATTTTGAAGAACTGATGTTCAACAGCCCTTCCTGTTGGGAGGTCTCAAGTGCTGTACAAACCTGCCTTTCCTTTGCATCAAGTCAGTGAGGTTGAGATGACATTCCATATGCTATTCCTGAAGCACTCACATCTAGAACACACAAATTAGTTTGTAAAGAATCGCAACAGAATCTGCTGAATGTTGCTGAAATTGCGGAAGGACTACAAGTCATCAGAATATAGTGAAGAATTTGAACAGATAGATGTGTTTGACATGAAGCACCTTGTGGATCTTCAGTTGCCATTAGTAGCAATATTATCTGTACTAATTTCCTCAGCAGAAACAGTTTAAGAAATAGAGATCTCTCTAAAAGAATTACTTATTGATTCAGTACTACTTTTGGGGGGGGGGTAATTACAACATCATTTTTAAATGTCCTCTGTCCAAGTACTAATTCAGACTATTCCTTTGGGAGCTGGTGATCAGTTTAGAATGTTATGCTACAACCAATTCCTTTTAGAGCTCTTAACTGAACAAGGAACTTCTGGAATTACCAGAGGAGAAAGACTCTGCTGTTTTAAGGATTCTCCCGTTGAAGAATCATACTCCTTGTCAGCTTGTGAAGACTAATATGAAACTTCATAAGACGATATGTGCCAGCTGCAGTTTTGTGAGACAGTTTTGATAGAAATACTATAAAGAATGAAGAGACAGTTTTTTTATTGTCTTGGCCTGTATATCTGTACACATGCAAGCACGTACAAGTCCTGAATTTACAGAAGCTGGATTTCATCTCAGAGATCCTTTGTTGGGATATGGTTTAAAAATGAAGATAAAGGCTCGAGGAAGGTCATAACAGCATCAAGGGTAGCAAAAGAAAAGTTGGACCATCAAAACCAACACATTAAAATTTAACAGAAACCACCTTACAACACTAAAAGCAGCAAAGAAGTATGCTTCATCTCCAAAGCATATGTATAATGTGACTTTAAAGAATGAAATTCTTTCGGGAGAAAAGGAGAGGAGTAAAAAGCCCAGGCTGAGCTGCGATGTGGTACATCTCCACGTCAGCAAGTTTTAAATAGCAACAGGAGATCTGGCACACACTTTATATAACATCCTGCAGAGCTGCTGTGGACAGAGGAGTACACCTTTTTCTAAAGGCATAAAGCGTGCCCTTACTCTGCGGCTGTGGAGAAAACAGGATGGGAAAAATGAATGTTTAGGTGACACTCTAGCTGCAGGGTAAGACCATGACTGGCAAGGGCAATCCTTACACTTCAGCTGGCCACAGTACAAAGCTCTGTAAAATTTCCCTTTCCTTCCTGAGTCTGTATATCTCCCCAATGTCTCCATGCTGCCTAGCCTTACAAAAGGCAACAGGAAGAAGCATTCTGCCTGGAAAATTCTGCATTTACAGATAGCACATCTATAGCACATTCATTTCCCTACTTACTTAGGCTTATGGCACATCTAAATTTATGTGCCAGAACTCCTATAGGGATCAGCAAATTCTTTTGAGGAAATACGGTTATGGGAACGTAAAAGGACAGATCACTCCATTTAAGAGCTGCTTTAAGATTCTTTCTTGTTGGGGAGGATGAAACAGGAAAGCCTTGTGAATATGATTGTCTAAGTTTGGAGAATGTGAAACCTGTAAGTGAAATAGAATTAAGGGCAGAGTTCGATATCTGAAATGCCAACCCCCAGTTACTAAACAACTGGAAAACAATGGTACGGCTGCTGAAGGTAGCCCCCTTCCTGATTGAACAATACCCTCTGCTTGCAGACAGGTCCAAGGGTCAGAGCAGACCCTGCCAACCTGGCAGGGATCCAGAAAGCAGTTCTTAGAGTTTGAAATACAAGACAGTATGGTAATGTAAGGATTCTCATAGGCTGTATGTAAATGCTATAGGACTCTGTATCTTGTACTACATTGGTCAAGTAGACTAGAATATTCAGTAGAAAGAGAGATAAAAGGATCGCGAAGTTCCGGTCCTCTCTCTCGCTCTTTGTCTTCTCTTCTCTACCGGCGCCTCTTCGCCTGCTCCTCTTCGCCACCTCTTCTTCTTATCAGCTCTCTACCTTGGCCCTGCCCAGAGCTGCGGCTAGCAGCTCTCTGCAGGGCCTCTTCACCCACGCCCTAGCAATAAATCGCTTGCTTCAAGACAACTTTTGACTCCAGAGATCTCTCATCGTTTGTCCCGACCGTCCGAACCACGTGATTCTACACTTTCTAGTATAAGTCCTGCCATAGCAGGACTTGCTGCTGCAGTTCTACCAATGTAAGTGTACCAGTAACCCCCCTCAAATCAGACAAGCCCTTATTTCACCAGCAGAAGGCCTAAAACTGTTTTTCTCAGAAGACCTTCTCTCTTCTGCTGCCTGTCTCTCTGACGAGGTTCAACTGCTCTCTCCCTGGGGATGGTGGTGTGTACAGGGCTGTTTTCTGATCTCTCCAGGCCTTGAAAGCAGCATGATCAAATGGATGACTGAAGAGACCTGACAGGTACACAGCTGTGTGCTGCAGCTCCACTGCCCCCTGACTTCCCAACTCATCTGTCTCTCTTGTCTCACAGCACACAGACAGGACAGAACAGAAGATTAAAGCCACATTACACATTACCGAATTACACCGGAAAGAAAGCAGCTATCAGCAGAGGATAGAGATAATGCTCCCAAGTAATAAAGTAGACAACAAATTCTGAGAGTCCCTGCTCTCTAATTGAAATGAAGCCTCCATTTCATTCTCCCTTGGATCTTCTTGGGTATTCTTCTCAAGGTTTTAACAATTTTAACCTCTTTAAGACCAAACAGATTAGTTCTCCATAAAAAAGGTAACAGCAGAACTGACATGATTATCTGTTTATAAACATTATAAAAAACCATCTGAAACACATTTTTTTTCCCTGAAGAACTCCTTAAGCTAGATCTAAGCTGAAGAAAACTGTAAGCTGAAGACATTTCTTCTAGATATAAACTGACTTACTCAATACCAGACACTAATTATACCATCATAAAGCTCAGTAAAGCCTGGCTCACCTTACAGTGGAGCATCCATACAGGTCTATTACAACTGCTGAATGTTCAAACACAGTTTCCCCGGAAAAAATTTGAGAAGACACTGTAGCCCTTCGGCTGCTTTAGAGAAGGGAATAGATAATTGCACATACCTCACCAGGAAACTTATATCAACTTAATATTCAAGACAGTTTAAAGCCTATATCTGGGGTTCCAGCATTGTTTTGTATGTCATATTTTAGCTTCCATTTCTGAAGACTCTCCCTAAAGAATTTAAGACTGCCCTGGACTTAAAACAACGAGACTATATAATTGAATGTACAAAGAAGATGAACAGGAACCTGTACCTTAAGAGTGAATCTGAAAGACTTCCTGAGGAATCAGAAGAATTAACAAGCCTAGTTCTTTTATCAATACGTTTGAGTGCAGTGCACACGTTCTTGATTGCACAGCACAGTTTCACCTGCACAGGCAGCTATAGGACACACAGCACTGCCACAACATGCCTCGACAGCTGCAATGTTCAAGCGTTCCACAGACTGGTTTGGTGCAACAAACCGGTGGGTGTCCTTGAGGCTCACATTAAACAGGCAGACTGGTGGTTCCAAAACCCCTCTGTCTATCCTGTGTCATGTCATCAGAAGCAGATTACTAGTTTATTCCATACCTTTTATACCTAATGAAAATACACCCACATTTGGCAGGCCAGAACCTAAAACACGTATCTTCTTTTAAATTTACAGCAAAACCTTCATCAAGTTGCACTTGTCTCTTCTCAAAACCAAAACAAAAATCCACAAATTGTGTACGTTTCCTTTTGAAAATTAATAAAGAAATAGGCCTCGATTTTAATTTCATTTCGTAGATGGCATGGCTGGGATCATAATCTGGCAGTATAACATGCATAGTGGCAAGAACAGCATGAAAAAACCAACATTTCTGGTGAAAATCTGGATAAATAATTGATTTATAAATACTTTATCTCATTTAACCCAATGGAAATGAGGGAGAAAGGGATATCTTTACATAAGTGAATTTGAATTAATCTTTATATTTAAAATCTATCTACTGAAACACATTAGAAAATACCTCATAACACAGTTGATTATCATTTGATAGCATAAAGCTCAGATTCATCAGGCAAGGAACAGATACAAAGAAAAAGCAGAAAACAAATTGGACCCGCCTGCAGAAGTCTGGTTACAGCCCTACACACTTCAGTGAGGGTAGATACAACCCCAAAATGGTCTCCTTTCCTATTCACGGACTTGACTAAGCATTCTGCAGGCCAGAACCAGCCAGCATACATTATACTGGTTAATATGTCATACTGCTGTATTTACCAGCTTGAAAGAAACTTCTTCATTAGAGCTTTCTGCTTTTGATATCCTAAGATTTTAATTAAGCAGTGTCACAACAGGGTGTGCATTAACAGAGCATTGGCACATGCCTTTGGAGCATTGTGAAGCACTGGACCGGAGACCAATTACCTTCTACCACCCAAGCAGTACAACTGCAGCCCATTAATGCACACCCTGGTGGGGCCTGTTGCAATTAAAGTATATTTGTGAAAGGACAGGCAGTGTTGAACCACTGAGAAAATCAGATGTTTTTAGACTGGGATCCCACTGATTATTCAAACTTTTACAAATGTACACGCTGAAATTCAGTAAACAAATTGCCCAGCTTACTTGGTTACACTGCATAGTAAGAAATGGGGCTATTAAGAGAACAGAATGTAATTTCCATCTGAACGTAGAGAAGGCAAGGAGGAAGCTGTGGTGTCAGCACTTCTGCTCTCTCCATTCCCCCGAAGGAGGATCAGTTTCAAGAATCTGGCAGAGACAACACTGAGGGGAAATAGGCTCTATTCACCCCATGGCAGGGTTTATCCATGGATGGAGTTCATCCAATTATGTAGCACAGTGAAATTCACTTGGAACTTAATATTCTCTTTGTGCCTTGGTTTGTGGTTTGTTGGGGTTTTTTGCTTTTACCACAAAATTAATTTTCTCCTTGCCTAAAAATTTCACGCATGGTTTTAGTAAAAGACATATACACACTTGGCAAAAAATATTTTAACTAAACATCCCATGCACATCAGGCAAGTCTTGCTTCCTCACAGGATTTTGTTTCCCTTTTCTCTCTCCACTCTATGTATTTTTGTCAGAGACTGTTTAGGGTAAGCATGAGCACTTCTGAGATACTCATACAGCCCCAGATAGAATGCCTCAGATTTTTAATGGTTTTTAGCTACTCTAACGCAAGTCACAAATAAATACAAAGCACTAACCCGTGGCCAACTGTCAGACTATAATTGCATGTTACAGGAGGGGAGCATAAAGCTGTAGTTTTGATCACTTGACTCTAATTCAAGTGCACATCACCACCACCAAAGGCCATAACAATACAAGTTGCAGAAAGCACAAAATTGGTGGCAAAAATTCCTTGCTATGAGTCTCACTCAGTGTCCGTAGAAATCAACTTGTCCTGATAGGTTAGTCTAAAACTGCTTATGACTACACTGTAACCACTGCCAAAACACAGAGATGAATAAATCTGGAGGGAGCAACTAATGTGTAAGGAGCCATATCCTACCTTACTACCTACCTACCAGGGTAGGTTGAGAGCTGATGGACCGGATGATAAAATATCTGGCAACTGGAAGCACCAGAAGGAGAACTGGTTAAGCAGCAAAACAGTGTTATTACTAGTAAGCAATTAGGAATGAAGCTAAACAAAGTCATGCTCTAGACGAGATTTTAAAAGAGAACAAGTGTGAAGGTCCCTAAAGGAAATTAGGGTGGGTTTACTAGCCAGGGTATTGAAACTGTTCAAAAGTCCAAGTAATCTTCCGCAGGGGGAAGCTGGCATTCATAAGAAGATGAAGTGGATGGCACAGAGCTGCTATTCTGACTTCATTAGAAACATTTTCCTATGTTTTTAAATGAGTCATCAGCCTGGACATGCAATGAAGTGAAGTCGAATACATCAGCTATCTTCTCCCAAGTCTCAGAGCTGAAGCTCGATACCTCTGCAGGACAGCTAGTTAGTCACACAGGCAGCATTAGACCCTCTAGAGATTTTAACTGCAGTATTGCATTTAGCAGCTGGATTTGCTTCTGTATTTCAGGATCTACCTGAGCCAAGTTTGAAATGAAAAATGAGCCATGTGATGAAGACACATGGCAAAATGATGAGATCTTGTCCCTCCTATTTTGTTTTCTTTCCTCAGGGTATAGTCCAATAACTCTGAAAAACAGATGTCATCTCATGTCAACTACTCTTCTTTCTCTCTTGCTGTAATAATGAAATTCGCCAGTTCTAATTTCAAAAATGCTATGTCTTCTAATCTTGAGTCACTATTTAAGTATTAAGAGAACACAAGCTTTTCTTCTGCAGTTACCCAGTGAACTGAATGCTGTGCCTATTCTCTATTTTGTGCTAACAAACTCCCAATGCAGACAATATGCTGCCAGAGTGATGGATATGGTTGAAATATTGACAATTAGATACTGACTTCTAAGCAAAATTGCAAGCATCAAATGAGTTTCAAATACATTTGAGCTGATGTCGCTGTTTCTCCAGCTACCAATTCTTCTGGCCTCTTATCTATTTTTATGGAAATTTATTCTTGGATTGACAGAAAATCTCCTTCTCATCTTTTCACCATCTTTCAAAGGAAAGACCAATCTTTCAATCCCAACCACAAGGTAGTCAGAAGATTGGTAAAGAAACATCTAAACCTTTAATTAAAAGAAGTTAGACATATTTCTTCTATTTTTTCCTCTACCCCATTTAGCAGGATGTCTTGCAGGACTTTCAGGATAACTTAAGAATCAGGTTTATTATTTCTTCTCTTTTCCAGATGAAATGATCTTATCAGGTTTATTATTTCTTCTCTTTTCCAGATGAAATGATCTTATCATCTGCAACTGCTATTTAGATTAGTATCTTAACAAATTATTAATCAAATAAAGCATGTATATATATAAAAAGTATAAAGGCAATATATAAATATACTGAATACACATAAATATATGAAGAGATATAAAGCATGCATCAACACAGATATGTATATCAAATATGCCTAATATTAGAAGTATTAAATGTGATTCCTAATTCAATTTCTTTTTAAGGAAGAAGCATAGAACAGCACATCCTAGATTTGGCAAATACATTTTCTGTGGAAACACTAAAACTCAATTCATTCTAGCTTTCCTAGAAGATCTGTACACTGGTATCTACTGACAAAACATTAGTGCAAGTTTGAATGAGACTGATATCGAGATAGAACAACGTGTAGAGCACTAAAAACTGAACCCAGAATAATATATAGTTGATTTTAATATTTATGTTGTATATTTATTCTATTTTATCTATAATACATGGTTGTTAAGGATAAGATGTAGAAGTGCACAATTCTTATTAAAGGTCAGTAATATCTTACTCCTTATCTACCTTTAAAGAAACTTCGAGCAAATTTTTTGCTCTCACAATATGTTTCTATTCAGAATGAATCAAGTTGTTAGGATGTGGATTGCAGTAAACATATCTGATTGAGTCCTGCATGTACATCTTGCCATGAAGATTCAGCTGAACATTTATGGGTAACTACTTCATTCATAGTGCTCTTCTGTCTGCTTTCTGCAAAGTTTTGTATGATTGAGAGTTGTTACCACAAGGACCATGGGCATAGCAAGCAAAATATTCCCCCAAAAGAGAGCTAAGAGTGCTTTCCATAAGCAGTTGTGTGCAGTATGTATATATATATAAAATATAATATATATATAACATATAAAAGATACTAAAATTTGCATTGTTATATCATGTTTAAAATACTACAGTTATTTTAGGGATGGCAAGACTCTTGAAGTGATTCTATCTGTAACATTTCCTGAAGCTTCCTAAATGAGATAAGAGAAATAAAGCATAAATTAATCTCCTAAATAACCTAGGTTAACCCCTTATATTTCTCCTGACAAAATTCAATTGCTAACAGACAAAATGAATAGCTGTTAATCTTCGTCACTAATAATCTTTTCTCAGGACTATGCAAGATAAAAGTTGAATTAGTTCTTCCTGGTTCAAAGACTACCTGATAGAAGTTAATATCACATAAAGTGATATAATGGCCTTCCCTGACAGAAAGGGGGCATAAGAACATTATTGGTATAAGAGTATTACTTTACCAGCCCTACAGAAGAAAATTATTCTTTCATAAGGAATATCTTTTCTCAGTTGCTAATAATTGATTCCTTGCTTTAAGTCAGCAATTTATTGCTGCACTGCAACTGCACGAATTTGAAGATATTATTCCAACAAATATGGAAAGTTTATTAAGTTCAAATATTGCCTATTGTCATAGCTTAAGTAAAATATAAGGAAAAACAGAGTTCTGCTATTGTTTTTCGTGTATTGTGTTGACAGCCTTGTTACAGCTCATGAAAACTTTGTTGGTTTCATGATTTTTTTTTGTCCTGACACTTCACTGATTTTTTTGCACATCCTGCTAAAAAGGCAGGGAGCGCTAGATTTCCATGTGTGTTTTTAAACAGCAGCTCATGAGGCTGATCACTAGTTGGATTGATTTATGTTTTAATTTTATGGATGATATCACACAATTATCTCCAGATGGAATAATCAGGATGAAGCACTGCCAAAGAACATTAGACACTAAAGAAGTCAGCCAATGCAATCCATTCAGTACTGTAATTATTTTTGTTTTGGCTTCAGATTTCTCTACAGAGGCACAAACTTGTTCTGGTAGGGCCTTGTTCAGTGTCTGCGTAAGTCAATGGAAAGAATTCCATAGACGAAAGGAGGCTCTGGCTCAACACCCCATAATCCTCCATCCCCTCCACACATTTCCCTGTGGTACATCACAGAGATTCCCTCACTGTATTTCCTTTCTCTTGCCTTTCTCTCTTCTGGAGTCAACCCTTGCCTTTCCACCCTTGTGCCCACTGGTTGTTTTTTCCCCTTCCCGGAAATTTACAGCTGATATTCAGACCCATTGTTTTTGGTTTATTAAACCTACACCAATAAAATCAAAACTTTTTCAGCCTGGGTAAACCAAGAAAGCTTTAATTCCTATAGCAATCTCTATAGTTCTTATTTGCATGCATTTCTTGGATGAGCCAGATTGATGACTTCAGGTTTCTCAGTGTCGAACTTTACCAAATATTTCTTCCTAGATTAAATCCAACAATCTAAGAGATAGACAAATTTCTCTTTTTTTTTCTTCCTGGGAAAACAAACAGACACACTCTTGTTTAACAGGTCCCGCTTCACTCAGCATCCAAAATTTCGATGCATACAATTAATTTTCTATGAGTGAATTTTCAAAAGTACCTGCCTCAGCTAGGCCCACAGATCCTGTTCCAAACATTCAAACTATATTTAGAAACTTAAATAAAACTAAAAAATTGATTCTGAATTATAAGTGTAGACTTCAGACTATTTTGGCTGTACTTTCTACTGCAGAACCGAAACAAGCACCACAGGGGAACACAGCTGACGGCCCTCTTAGGACTTGTCTCCATTGGTGAATGAACTAACTAGCACAGAGCTAATCAGCTAACTCAGGAACTGGAAGCAGTGCCGTGACACCAGTGCAGCTTGCTGAAAGAGATAATTGCTGTGGATTCAGGACTGTACCAGTGTGTTTATAATGCTTTCAGGACACATGTAGTCCATCATGGAGCTGTAATTTTTCCCATAGATACACACAGAAGTAAACCAAATTTCTACAGATACGTCTGACCTGCCCGTAGATCTGAATGAGTTACTTTGTCTTCATGATACACTCATGCTATCTTAAGTATGTTTGTTTATTATCATGCATTTGTGTCTGGCTCAATGAAGCATGACAATCTATATGGTGTCATCACGTGCAGGGTTCTACTTGCTTATGTTCCTGAGTCAATGAATGAAGCTTTCAGGCTTCAGGAGTCTGAGCCAAACTTCCTGAGTTTCGCAGCTTTCTGCTAGGTTTTGGATCAGCTGCATAGGTTGTGACTGACACTTGATATTAGTTGAACAGCATGTTCTCTTTCTCCCTACAGATATAAACATAAAAAGGTTTTAGGGTAGGGTATCACATCTGATTATTTCAACTAATTCCTGAAAATGCAAAGGGGAATATTATTTGATGGGTTTGTATCGCATCTGGGAATCTTTTGGTATCATTTTATTAACCTCCATTACAGACTTTTCCCTTAGCTTTGTCTGAGACATTCTTTGCAGAATATCACTGATTTAAAAATAGTTAGGAAGCATTGGAAAACAGATGAAAAATTGCCATTTCTCTATGCACCGAGTGTTCAAAAAATTCAGATAGCTATAATGACCATTTCCTTACAAAATTCCTAAGACTTGATCAACAGCCATACAGAAGAAGTACTGCTTACCTCCCATTTCATAGAAAGAAATGTATAATTAAGTTTTTAGCCTTAACCTAAGAATTCAGGATATGAGTTTACAGTTTATGAGCTATTTTTTGAAAAGTGCCCTTCTGTATGATCTGTGGCAGCTTATCCTTTAACAGAGAAGCAGAAAGCTATCTCAGAGGGTAGAACCTCTAAAGCAGCTGTCACAGATCAGCTAATGCTGTGTGAATTCCCGGAGCTCACCCCAAAAAATCAAGAGGTAATGCAGCCACTTGGTTATTCCTTCTATTCCGCCCGACCGCCTGGGTGCTTTCTCACTTCCTACAAGTGAGTTGGCAGGATAAATCCCATTTAAAAATCTCCTGTGTCCAATTGCAGTGCATATACATAGCATAAGAAAAGTAAACAAAACTGGGATCTGAAGCACAGAGACACCATAGGCTAAACTGCAATATCTTTTTTACCAGAAACTTAATGCTGAATTCAAAAGGTTCTTGCTGAATAAGGTGCTTTCTCTAGCCACAATACAAGCAGACATGCTGACAAGATGACAAGTGAATTAGACTGGCGTTGAACCTGAGCAAATAAATCTTCTTGGAGCCTCTTGAGTTGTATAGAGATGTTCAGGTGGCCCTCAATAAGCCTGGCTGGCTTTGAACTGCCTCGGTGCAGTCCCGGTCCTTGTGGGAAATAGGAACGCAGCACTGAAGTCTTCCTGATGACTCCACGAAATGAGACTGGGTCTTTAGGGCTATTAGTTTGTGTTCTGAGACACAATGTGGCTAAACTGCTCACAGGCCCAAGCTGGCTGGGAAGGCAGCACAGCTGCCTCTTTCTGGCTCTGGGCCTAAACTACTAAGTGTGGGCAGCCCAATGCTGGCTGAGTAAGGACAGAGCTCAAGTATTTCTGCTTCCATCGTATGATTAACCTCAAACTGGTTAAAGCATCCACAGATAACTGAGCGTTGATTGCAAATAAGTTCAGAATCACACAGAAAGCATGTGGCAGACCCCAGGGCTGTATCTACGCCTCCTGCATCTCAATCCTGTGCCTAGGAATTAATGTACAAGACTGTTTCCACTTACCAGAAAGGGGTATGTTTTCAGTCATGTGCCAGTAAGTAAAAGGCAGCTTCTGTTAGTGCCTGACAAAATCATAATTAGCAAAAGACACCTAGAGCAGTGCATAGGTTGTTAAAAAGAGCACTGGAACAACAATAAAAAAAAAGGAAATAAAAAGAGCCAAGTGACCATTCCTTACACCTGATAAGTGAGGCACAGGCACTCTGATCACAGGTAGTCCGCCCCTGTGGTAAACTGCTTATGTGAAAACTACAAATCATTTCTTACCGAGTGCCCTCTAGTACCTACATGACACCAAGACAAAATTACCCATCAGTGGTTTCATTTCAGTCTCTGGATTCAGACTGACCAATGTGATTACTGACTGTGCTGCAATCTATCAGAGTTTGCAGCTTTAAGCTGAAGTTGGGTGTTGCATGAACACATTATGAGGATGCTTGAGGGGTAAACTCTGCTGGGGTTATGTTGACAAGTCATGAGAGAAAACACCACCAGACACATGGCAGCCTTACTCGTTCAGCTTCTGGAGGAAGCCTGTTGAGTGTGCTCTTTTACAGATTCGTATCCACATGGTGGCTTAGAGAGCCAAGTCGTGTGGCCCAAAACAGAGCCAGGATGAGGAGGAGTACAGAGAGGGTACTAATACTCACAATCCAGGATCCAGTGCCTGAGTTTTGTCTGGTCTCCTTTTGTTGAGGGGTGTACATTTACTTAGATGTTCACAAATCCAACTGATTTCAAAAAAGATATATTTACATTTAGAAGGTATTTTTGTATCCCAGGAGTGATGAACATGTGAAAATTGGAACTACTCAGTACGTATTTCTTAGACATGAAAATAAAATAGCCTTTAATTGAAAAGCTTGCTAAAGTTCACTTTATTTCCATCCTAGCAGTGTGCTTAGTGCTAAGAGAACTGTGCTAGAAAGAAGCTATGAATATCTCTTTCTCCCTGTCCCCTCCCCAATTATTAAAAGAAAACACAACATTTGATGGTGAGGAAAATAACTTGAGAGAAAAAAAAACAATGAGAACTTTATAGGAAAAAGGAAATGCATCCACCATTGTATTGTGACAGATCTCCTTGTATTTGTTTGACAAACACAATGAGTTTGTACAATACGACAACCGAAAATGAGAGAAGTCACCTTTGCCTCTCCCTAATTATGATCAAAGATTGTGCAATGAGTTTGAAAGATTCCCTTACAGGCTTGTGACTTTATTATTTGCAATAAAAAGAAACTGTGCTAATAATGATAACAAAGGTAAAGGAAATGGAAAAGCATTCTGCATACATGGATAGCACAGTAGAAATCAAAATTCAGCACCAACTTACAACATCCCTCCTAACCTCTCAGTGAAGATCAGTGGCATTCTCCTCTGCATTCACAGACTCCCATTTCAGAGGAACACAGCAGAAAGAATGCAGAGGTAGTTGAAATAAGATTACAATAAATTCAGCTAACCCCCTTTGATTCCTGGATGGAGGCAGAAGAAGCTGCATTGATGCACTCTAAAAAGTTTGATCTCCATCTTGTGCTGCATTTGACAGAGCATATTCCTGAGCACTAATGGGATACTAAGACCAGCAGCAGAAAAAGGTATGGCATAAAGGTATGGTAGATATGTCTGGTATTTGAGAGGTGGCAGAGGGTATTGGTAATGGCTGAAACTGTTTCGTGACCAATGTTTTGCTCCATTACCCAAAGCAACATGTCACTTTCCCTACTCTGTAGTGACACAGTAAACAGCAGCTTGTAGATTATGCTAGTTCATAAATAACAGCACGAATCTTTTGTCTCCTAACACCTCCTCTGAAGACAATGTGAATCATGACGAGTAGTCACAAAAACAGCAATTGTTCTTGAAATTGTAGAATTAACTTTATTATAAAAACACGCTCTTAAATTATATGAATAACTAGACCCTAAAATTGTCCAGTTAAAATATGTCCTGTCACCTGAATTTCCTCCTACAATAACTGCCTTGGGGCTGGAATGGGGAGTGAGGGTTAAAAACCTAGTAGACACAGTATATCCTGATTTTGACATCAGCGATCTATGAAATGAAGTAATGACTCCTTTACAGTGGATGAAAAAAAATTTCTTTGGCTTCCAGATTGGTTTTAAAGGGATGTACTCTAGGTCTGATTCCACTCAATGCTTTCTTAATGATCAGGATGAGGTATGAGAGAATATGTATGTATGAGAGAATATATTCAGTAATGATAATAATTGGGACTGCAAAGGGTAGGGTTCATCATAGTGTTGAAAACTAAATATG
The DNA here is from genome assembly GCA_013398115.1 of Falcunculus frontatus. Lineage (NCBI taxonomy): Eukaryota > Metazoa > Chordata > Aves > Passeriformes > Falcunculus > Falcunculus frontatus. The sequence continues at coordinate 3,175,274 of VZRV01002221.1, forward strand.
ATTGAAATAACAAAAGTAAAAAAACTCAAAACAAATGGAAAGTACTACCGGCTGGAAGGACAGATCAAGTATAAGACATAGGATAATATACGTAAGCTGTTTTACAGCAAAAGAGAAGCTAGGGAATTGAAGTAAGTAATAAATAAATTTTGAGGCCAGAACATGGCATCACTATTCCTCGGTGCACTGTATTTAGTGGTGCTGAAATTTGTCTGATGCACCTCTTTCACCAATTTGGGACATAAAAAATTGAAGAAGGGAAGAAAATATCCACAAGAATGGTGTGAAGACTAACACACTAATCAGTGAAGAAAAGCAGATTGATTTGATAAAGTGGTCTTCCCTGAAAAGAAGAGAATAAGCAGAAGTTGAGTTGACAATACACATTGCAGCAGTTTTCTAGTATACACGAGGGAGGAAAATCAAAAGTTACTTAGGGAAGCCTAAGAAAAATTCTGAGCTTCTGAATGTAATCAAGAGTTGCAACATATTACCTAGCAAAAAGGAATAATTTAGAAACCTCTTCCATTAGAATTAATTTTTTTAGATAGCTCCAAGAGGGGCTGCTAGCATATTAGCCCTCCATCATGGTAGGGGAATTTCTTGTACACAGTCTCTGAAGTCCCTCCTGCCCCTATACTCCCAAAATTACACCGAAAATTATTTGCACATTGACAAAGAAGTTTTGGTACAGGGCTCTTAGATGAATATGCTCGGAGCTGAACAGCCCCACAGTGACTCTCTTCACTGCCTTTTAGATGTTTGTGCTAGGACTCCACAGGAGTTTAAGCAGACAAACACTTCTGTGCTTCAAATGATATGTTTACCAGAGACTGGGAATCTTGATCTGACTGTAGTGTTTACAAAAATTGTGTTTCTGGTCTGCATTTCTGTTTTGCTTCTCTTGGTAACAGGACATAAGGTACAGGATTCCACTTTTGACAGGTGGTGGGAGTTCAGTGCACTAATGAGTGCTTTGACCCTCAAGAGTAAACATCAGCAAAGGTCAAAACCTGTTTAATAAAACATATTATTTAAGGAAGCAATGCCTCGTGTAAAATTAAAAAAAAAAAGGTAGTGGAAGTAGTTCGAAGAAAATTCCTGCATGTTAGAGTTACTCCTAAAAAAACCTGCTACTGACATATCCGTGTGTCATGAGGCACATGCACAAACCTGTCTGGACCACTGAGGTATGACTGGCCAATTCATTACTTGCTTTAATTCTAGGACATCTCCCATTGAATACTGAAATGAAAACTAGCCAAAAGGGGACATGAAAATGGTATTCGCCACGTCTTGAATGTCATGAACACTGAGCAATTCTTTGGTGTGTACTATGAACTGCTTACCGCAAATACAATCTCCTAACAAACAACCTCCAACATGCAACTTTTGTAAAGCTCAGTTACAGATCCCATAAGACTAAACTAAACTTGCATGATCTGCACTAACTTTCTCTCAGTTGCCCTGACATAAACGGCAGTCTTTTGACTACTCGGTTGAAGGAATGAAGAATATCCTCTTCCCACGGCCCTAAAATTTGGCTGGTTATAGAAGGCAAAGGAGCGGCAAGCTTTCTAGCCTAAGGTTTTAAATTAATTTACTTTCCCTCCTTAAATTATACAATTTCATCATTAATGCCAGTTTCTATACTGCAATAAAATACTTTATGGGACCCAAAGTAGAAAAATACTTAAGAAAAAAAAAAAAAAGCCCTCGGAATTAAAGATCTTGAAAGATCTTGCGGAACTATTGTCAACTGCTGCATGGCAGCTGTTTGTTGTAAGGAGAAGATATTTCATCTAAGAAATTAATCTCCCCTTGAAGGTAAGCCTTACTCTCAGTGGAAATAGAGGCAAAAACTGAAACAAAATCACCACAGCTATAATTTTACACCCACCTGTTGGGAACAAAAAGTCTGTCCGGCTCTGCCCTGGCACTGCCCCAGTTCCTGTAGCAGTACAAAATATACAGCCCTCTACCCTAGTTCACCCTGACAATGCATGTAGAATAGGAAATGCTTGCAAGGGTAATTCTGGCCTGTATAAGGCTCTCCTGACAATCTTGGAGGCTGTGCCATGTCTTTGAATAAATGAGAGCTATGCCTCTCTTTTTTTTTTTAAATTGAAACCGATTTCAATGCACAGACTTCCATTACCAGGCCATTCCCCTGAGATTCTGCTGAATCCAGGTGATGACTGCATTGCCAGTATAGAAGTTTATTTCTCCGCAATCTTGCCTAACTTTGCCCTGTTGGGAAAGAGCCCCAAAAAGGGCTTGAAAAAGCAGCCAGTCTCGATAAAGAAAGCAAGCAGGCTTCAGAATCTGAATTCTGACTGCCTACTGCCAGCCAGTCCGAAACACTGCCCAATTGTCCAGGCTAGCCTGCAATCATGTGAGAATACAAAGCTACACTTGTAATCCAGACAAGCAAATTGGCTGCTGTTTCCCGCACAATGACGTGGATTTAACTGGAACCCTCTCCACTGCAAACACAACTGAGGTAGAACCCCTTAACAGTATTAACCAACAGCCTGGATTTTGTCTTTTCCTCTTTAAATGGACAAGTACCTAAAGGCTAAACTGAAAATATAGGCATTTAAAATTGGGCACGCGCCTATTAATATTCAAAGTAGATCTGTTTGAGCCTCATTTTAAAAGGATGACCAATAATTAGGTCTTCTCTCGGCAGAACCTAGGATGTGGTAGTCCCTGTTTTGGTCACCTACTTAAAATGCTAGCCAAGTTTCTCCTCACCACACACTCTGCAACAGGTCTTCCTCCAACCTAGACAAATACAACCTTGCCCTACACTTAGCCATTCAAAGATAGTTTTCTTATCTCACCCTCCTGTTCATCTCATGGTCCATATCTCTTTTAATTTCTTCCCTGATTTTCTTACTCTACTGAATCTAATTGAAGCTGCTTTAATTTTTACACAGACCACAGCCTAACCTGAACGGACCTGTTATTCACAGTGGAAAAGCTGACTTTTACCTCACCATCCATACCTGCCATCCTTACCTTAATTTGCATTTGCAACTGATTATCTAAGATGCAACACTAAATAATTTGGTGCAGAAGCCAGCTTTTAGCATCCCTAAGTATGAAATTTTATTCCATAACAAAAATTATCAGATAAAATGCAGACATAAATTATAAAGAAGAGCCCTAGTCTAATACTCTAGAAATCTCCAAGAGTCTTCTACTGACCACTGGGCTTAATTTTTTAGTTACTAAATAAATAGGACTGAGCTTACTAAACTCAGTATATACTTAATAATTTCCAAACACTCCAGTTCCTCTCAGTTAACCTCACTGTTGGTGTATATACAGTCATTACCAATGGAGCCCACAAGCCTGGCAACAACATTTTCCTGGAAAAGCCAGTTTGCCATTTATCACAGGTGTGGTCAAAACCCACACATCTGAAAGCAATATTCATCAGTTGTTGATTACACTTCAGACTGAATTTTCATCTTCAACTTAAAGGACTGCCATCATATTCTCTAATTATTTAAACTTTTGAAGGGTGTGACCTTTTAGCTACAATTCATACTTTGTCACTGAGAGGAGTGTTGGTATAAGAGTGAATTTTAATTGTTTTTTGTTTCTTTTAGAAGGAGTACCCAGAAAATGTGGGCCCTTTGAATCTCTTCCTCTCCCCTCGGTCCATATATATGCCTATAAACATTTTTATCCCTGTATATATATAATTGTCTCCAGAATCTGAATCTGGATTGTTGTGAATGGAACGGGTCTGAATTGTTATTTTGCAGAAGTTTTCCGAGAGATACAAGATTTAGCATGCTGTTATCTACCAAATTAGACTTAACAGATCTAAAGATTCTTCTTTAGATATTTATTTAAAATTTCTACAGTTGCAGAGATTGTGGACTACTAAGTCACCAGAACACCTAATACTTAGTCTAAATCATTCCCACAAAATAGTTCTTTAACCTGTACTCAGAAACATACTTTTCTTAGCCTGACTGGACACTCACCAACTGTTAAAGTCAGCCTTCTGAGTTAGAAAAGAAATCTCACAGAAATCTAATCTCACTGCTTCTTGTCTCATCTATCACCGACAAGGAAAGCAAAGAAGATTCCTTCCTTCCTTTCCACAGCACGGTTTTATGTTTTTGAAGGCTGCTACACTGTGTCCTCCCCCTCTTCTGATGGAAAAGCCTTAATCTTCCTGGATCATATTTCCCAGGTGTCCAATCGCTTTCTCAAGACTGATGACTTCTCCACAACCCTTTGCAACATGTGTTTGCCTCTGTAACACAGCAGCTGCTGTGGGGAACTTGACATGCATCCACCTGAGTCTGACAGGCATTTAGATCCCTATTTGTCTTGTTTTGAAGTTTTTGGGACTCCTCACATTGCCTTCAACGGGGGCAATGTCAGATCCCATTCACAGCAGCTTGTGCATTCAAGTTTGATTACTATAGGTACTCTGAAAGATACGAGAAAGCCAAGGTTCTTTTCTTAAAAAAGGATCACACACATTCTGTCATTCCCTTTAGAGCTGAGATAACCCATGAGAACAAAGCAGTAATCTTGGCTCAGACACATACTGGTTTTGCTTTTTATGTTACACTTCGATGTTCCTTTTCTTTCTGAGCACTATTTCACGAGTACCATTGTGTCCCTATCAGTGAGGCTCAGACAAGTCATCAACCCACAAATCAAACTTGCTTGGAGATTTGATTTGCAGTTAGTCCAGCAATATATATAAGAGCTCTTTAGTTGATCGAAAACCTAGTTTACAGAATCCATGAAATCAAGAAAATTACGTACTATAATTGTGGCCTATTGATAAGGCTTAACATCCATCAGTACAGTATATTTAGGGTTGAAACTGAAAAATAATTTAAGAAAAAGCTAAGTCAACCCACTTCAAAGAGTTTGAACTAATCAAAATATCTGTGGTTTGTGATTTTTTTTCCCTTTCTTCATAAAAAAAATACATGAAAGCCAGAAAGAAAACTAAGGATCAGATATGGGAAGAATAGAGGAAATTAAAAATGGAACAGAACTTTAACCTTTAACTTTGATAATACACATAAAAATTGAACTCATCCCTTTACCTGTAAAAAGGGTAATTAAAAAGAAATAAAGCAGTAGCACGAAATCCTCAAATACCAAAGTGAATGAAAAAACCCTTTGGTACTCACCATGAATGAAAACTGAAGCAAAACAATTTTCAGACATCATTTGATGATCTACATGAATGAACAATCTTAGATTAAGATCCTCATGGCTTTATATGGTTTTATCCAATCTGCAGAAGAGGAATTTAATGGAAATAGGAAACAGCAAACAACTGCAATAATCAATGAAGTCAACAGAGTCTGAAGAGACCCTTTTCTTAGCTTGAAAGGTGTTTATAAACACATCATCTGTTCATTTATTATGTACTTTCTCTACATATTTTTATACCTTAATGTTTTTCACCTGCAGAATTCATCACACACTGCATGCTGCAAAATGAGTTACCCATGCTGCATCTTAGATGGGGAAATTATTTCAGCTGGAGTGCAAGATCAAAATAGGTGAAAAGACTTTAAATTACTTGGAAAAACAGTTCTGACTTCACTGGTCAAGACCCATCATCTGTGCATTCTCTTTTGAACCTCATCTATGCAGCCTTTTGCTACATGGGACAGGACTACTTCTTAGAGTGATTCTAGCCAATGGTGAGTGTAGTCCAGGGTCAAACTAAAATGTATCTTCATGATTCACGGTGGAAGCTGCTGCAGTCCTGAATACTGTTTAAGAAGACAATTGGCTACAGTTATTTCCCGCAGAAGCCAACACAAACTGCAATATTAGGTTGCTATAACTAAATAGGCATAAAAAGGATGGGTTACAAGCATATAAAACATCTAAACAACTCCTTCCTCTGAAGCAGAAGGTGCTGTAGGCAAGCAACTCATTCCCCAAATTGGGCAGCATGGCCAGGATAGGATTAGATGGACAGATTTATCAGGTTTTCACATTGGCTTTGATTGAAGAAGAATTCTGTCAATCCTCAAGCACAGAAACTGCTGCCCAGAGATGGTTTTCAGGAAGTTTAGGGTTAGAAGCTGTCTTTAGTGGGAATATATGCTGCCTAAAAAGGGACACAGGCTGTCCCACAGACACCTGAAATTCTTTCATAATTAGACCAAGGGAGATCTCCAGAGTACAGAAAAATTAGTTTTAGTAGATCAGGACAACAGGGCAGGTTGGGGGAATTACTAGCATATTTGGATAAAATTCGGCACATACCTAACGGAAAGAATGTTAAAGTGGCCCTTTTGACAAATACAAACCAAATCCTTTGTTATTTCTTCAGACATAATTTGCAATAGGATGTAATGCTACCACCTCCCTTCTAATGCATGTATTCATATTAACACACTGCTTTAAAAGACAAGAGAATGAAGATCAGCTTCCACCCATACTACCAGCTTGGGGTAGGACCTCACTGAGAGGCCTCTTCTGACTCAGCTGTGCCGAAATGAACGTCTTCCAATCTTCCAAAATGTGTGTCTTTCAATATTCCTACCTAAGGCTGTTAAAACCTATCTGTCAAACTTCACGTCTGTGTTCAGATGCGTGTTGAAACAATGGCTCCTCTCTCCCTCTCAGATGGGAGGGTGCCTTCACAAGCCATCTGTACACAACCACTGGTTTTCTTTCCATCCTCATGAAGATGTGACAGGAGATTGATCTCTAAGAGAAGATGCCCACCCTCTCCGTACAATATTTTTGCAGTGGCAGCAAAAATACTCCTACTCCTTACTCCTAATAACACAAGCATCAGAAGGAATGATGATCAAAATTCCAGTTCAGAAGACAATACGAGGCTGTCTGTGGTGTCCTTGCTTTTATATTTAGGACTGATTTTCCACCATATTTTCTTAAAATCTATTCCAGCAAGGTGTCAGCTAGCCACTTTCCACTCTTCATTGCTATTTCACCTTCTGAAGTACTGCAGGAAAGAAGGGACGCTTCTGCTTCAAAATGTCTATGGAATTTAGGTCAGAATAGCATCATACAACAAATGCTATTAAATTACAGAAGGCTTGCTTTCTCCACCTAGTGGCTAAAATACAAAGCTAATATCCTGTACAATACTAGCACCCTAAGGAAAAAAGGCAAAATAAAAAATAAAATAACAATAAAAAGGATCAAAGATAAATCCCCTGATTCACTAATGCTTAGTGGCTTAATTTTATCTAAAAACTGATAAATTTTTCCTCTACCCTCACCCTCAATAAAAGACATTTTGCCCTTTCAGGCAACTCAAGGAAAATGGATTTTGCCCTCAGTGGAAACTGCTATACTAAGATACTTTGAGGTACAAATCCCTTGTTTTTTTATTGAAGAGGCATAGTGAAAACAGAGAATATCACTATTATGACAGTGAGAGCTGCCCAGACGCTGAGCAACATGGCAGGAAGAAATGCAGAGGCACTATTTTTCTTACATTTGTGCTTCTAAGCTAACTGCGGGCAAGTTTTCCTGACTTCAATAAAGTGGAGCAGCCCAAAAAGGGAGGAAAACAGTTCCTTCTCTGATTACTTTAAAGTAGGCTCTCACCTAAGCCTGGATACCTCAAGCTAGACTTCCAAATGCTGTGTGGTTTCCCAGGGCTTTCTTCATAGTCAAGGGAGATAGGCCAGAAGACATTCTCTGGAAGCACTGGCTTTTCTCAGAGCTTGGCTCAGTAGGAGCTGCAGTGGCTCCTGCAATGTTCATCTCTTTAGAAGAGACCTAAGAAAACCATCTCTGAATCAAACCATTGCTAATATGAGGTGCTAAAGTAGAGTAGCAGATTGGTACATAGAATAGTAGGATAGGAATTTTCAAATGTTATATGCTTTACTTTTCAACCTGAAGAGGCACTGGCCTCTCTCAGCGATTGAGGCTCAGAGTGAGCAATTTGCTTTCAAGATCAAAAGTCCCATCAGCATATTTTTTAGTATTTCAAAATAGGATGGGGACAGAAGAAAGTTTTCTGTTCATATTTACCTCCCCCATCAGCCAATCAGGTAAGATGACCAGCTCTAAGTTTCACAAAATTAAGAAGCAAGAAACTGAGGAAATGCTGAGGTAAGTTTTTCCACTTTCTAAAGGCCCAGTCCAATGAATTCTGAGGTATTGCACAAATAATCTGGCTCAGCAGCTACCACTACTTATTGACATATGCAGATTTGTTTGGAGATGACAAACCCCTTGCCCACTGTGTCATAAGGGGCATGGTTCAGAAAAAAGCATCTCAATCAACTTTCTGGTAATGACAAATAACAGAAAAAATTTCCTTCATTCTTGATGTCCAACACAGCCAGGCCCATCCAAAAGCATATGTTTGCACTTGTTCTAAAAACGTAAGGAATTCAATGTGTTTGTGTCTACAAAGAGAACCAGAGCAGAGTCAAATTGTCCAAGCAGAATGAACTTTTTAAAATAATTGCAATTGCTAAACCCCTGATTTTGGTTGTGGAGGACACATAGGGTTGGTTTGAGTTAATTATTTTTGTTTTCCCTTTCATTTAAACCTATGCTTAAGAGCTTTCCCAATTAGTGATTAATTTAAACCTGTATTTAAGTGTTTTTGCAGATCTTCGTACATCAATGACAGTCATAAACAGGATCTAGGAGAACCATTTTGATTTCAGGGTTTTCAATATTACAGGAAAATTACAAAAGACAATGTGAAAAAAATCCCTAAACCTACAAAAACCCCACCACCAACAGCCCCCTCAGCATATGGGGAAAAATAGGCCTTGTTTTTATGGTTTCTAATGCTATAGGAGGTGGTGGGAAAAAGGGTTTTTGCATTTGTTTGGGGATTATTCTAACATTTACACTGAGAATACTCAGCTTATATATCACTACCTTCATCAATGGGTCGTCAGCATGACAAGCTGTCCTCTACCATATTTAGGAAAATTTTATCATTTATGTTTTCTAAAATTAATCTTAAATGGTTGTCTAATAATCCTAAGTGTCCTTTCAGAGTAACAATGCCAGGTTTCCCAGTGTCAGAGGAATTTACAACCTGAACAATATGTTGTAAAAAGAAATATTACTGACCTACTTTCACTCTTCTCTTCAAGCAGTGAAACGTTTTGGACAGATACTTGCACAGTTATGAAACATTGCAAGTTTAAAGCAACTTAGGAAGAACCATAACCCAGCAGCTTAGCACCTAACTTTTAATTAATAGACTTTTCTCTTTTTTTTTTAAATTAGTAATGGTAGTTCATAATGTATATCACTTTATTAGTGTATGATATAGTAGTACACACTAGTAATATGATTTTTGCACTCAGAGACAACATGTCTACAAGTTCTTCAGCCTACCTCTGATATACTGAAAAAAGCCACGACTTCTGCTTCTACATCTTTCACTCTCCATCTCTGAACAAGCTTGTTACTTAGAGATAACTACTGCATGATTCATTCACCATATTTTTTATTTATTGTGGTATATTTTTCCATGCCAAATCGAAGGCAGAAAAGCATATTCTGTATGTTTACCCAAACGTGTGCAGGGTCACAACATCCTCTTCAGCCAAAACAGGTTGTGTTATTACCTCACACTGCCTTACTGACAGTATTTTTCTTCAGTGTGGCAAGATTACTGAAACATGCTAACATGATAAAATTGCTAGTCACACAGCTTTTCTCTCCACAATCCGTCTTAACATCTCCCTTTTCAGTGAAGGATGACATCAACCCAATGATGTATAATAGCTGACATTGCTAAATCTCCTTTTCTATGCTATGAAGATCCATGGTGGAAATCTTGAAGCAGCTCCTTTGTTAAATCCCTTACTAGCAGTCTCCAATTGAAGTTCCCTCTATCTTACCAAAGGGATAGAGACACAGATCAATAGTACAGAGAGATAGAACAGGATGACTCTTTCAAGAAATTCATAGCCTTTCAGGAAGAATTTGCAATTGCATTTCAAACAGAGTCTAGAAATACCTGTGTGCTGTGCGCTTTGTGAATTGTTTTAATGGCATCAGCTGAGCACAAAAGGGATTCTTTGACTTATCACTCAGAAAATTTGTGCTTTGGATGAAATCTACTTTATTAAATGTTAAACTACTTCTGGCCCCAGAAAAAGACACCCCAAATATAAGCAAGGACATTCACATTTTCAGCTAAGAAATTACCCAAATATTTGGAATTTGATACATGTTTACAGAAGTCCCACAGACAGACCACAGGAACAGAGCTGTTTGCATTTCCCACTCAGACACAGGCTATTTATAGATGATATTGGTTCACCAGCCAAACAAGATTTACTGCTATCCTAAAGGTGAGATGGAAGGGCAGTACAACTCTTCACTGACTCAGTAAAAATGATTGTTACTGTTGCAAGCATGAGAGGATTTTGCCTTTATTTTTTGAAGATGTTATTAATATTCTCTGAGTTAATTAAAGGAGAAGAGGGATTTTGTTTCCTTTTGCTTTTCTGCAAGGATTGCTTCATATCGCTTAGATACACAAGCTATAGGTTGCAGCCAGCAGTCAAAGGCAATCATGCATTCATATGCCACATTTCCACTAGGAAAGACAATATGTTGGTGGTATAAATGACAGATATTTGCACTGCTTGGTCTTCAGACCTGGTAAAGGTCATTAATAGTCAGTATGCACCAGAAGACTTTTTTCCTGTGTTCCTCTACAGTGCTCAGGGGACTGAAATAATGAAGCTGTCGGTGACATCTTTTTAAAAGGTAATTGCAGGTAAAAATACAAGCAGGAATGAGAAATAAGAAAAAAAAATCGCTGGCTACATTTAGTGAATTACTTGGGTGGTGGGGGAGAAGAAAGGGGAGGAAATGCTCACCAGCACAAAATCTGATTCTCATTGGCTCTGCTCCCTGCCCACTCTGTCCCAAGCTATTTCACTCTGCTGAATCAATTTAAGATTGTAGTGATTGAGACTTGCAGAGGCTGGCTCCTCATCACCACACACCTTGTATTTCTGCTGCTGTGTAATTTCATTGTACAGTGTTTTACTTCAACTCTCTGCTTGACCAGACAATTAAATACAGTACCACATTAAGCTTATACTCCACCATTTAGTAGAAGGAAATCCAGCAGATGAAACACACATTTCAAAGCGGAGCTGTTGCACATAAGGAGGAGCTTGTAAAAGTAGGACCTTAAGATAAAAAAGAATTGCTTATACAAACCTGGTTTTTAACCCCGAAAATATGTATTGCAGCTTTCTGAATCCCCAAGAGATTCTGATTTAGACTGGTAGTTAGGGGTAAGGTCATATTTCTGTTTGGATATAATTTAACTAAGCCATACTGTAATTTAGATATGGTCTTACAAGTCCATTTCAGATTGCCTAACTACACATATGACTTTAAATTAGACACATTTTAAGTGCCTTAATTCAGTCTAGATAGATGACCTCCACCACACCACATTTTTTGTTGCAACTGGGGTAGTTTGAATGAGTCATTTTTTACCTGTAGGAACTATCTATTCTTCAACTCCTGCCTAGCACAATGCCAGTTGTAATTTCCAGATAAATCTCAGGAGACAGACTGACAGTTGAAAGAAAGAGAAAAGCCTGCAGCTATGCAGTGCACAGTACATGACTAGCTCTCATCTACAAACTGCTCCTAAGAGTGGCTCAGAGTCATAATAGACACTGATCTGATGGAAAGCCTTGTTGTTTGTTTGTGGGTAGGGACTTTTTTGTTTGTTTTTTTTCTTAAATCATAAGCCCCACAGAGTGGGGTGTTGTAATCAACACTGGAATATGAGTTTTTAAATGGGTATCACTAATTTCTCACACTTCAGTCTGACTGATGCTGATGCTTTTCAGCTTGTTTCGGTGGTCATGCTTCATACTTGCACAGCACTGAAGCATCTCTCAAGATTTGCTTTCATGACCTCTGAAACACTTCAAGGTTACTTCAAATCCCATGAGTTCCCTCCTTGTCTCCTTCCTCCCCAGGTAGACACCTAATACCTAAAGTTCAAGTATCCACAAGTCATGCCTAAGTGACAGCCAAAGTATATTGTGGGTGCCCAGTAGTCCTGCTCAACAGGGGAGCAGAAGAACATCTACTATACTCCTTTTCAACCCGTGCACTCAAGAATGCCCCGGACATGCTTCCCTGTCTTTCACCACAAACAGAATCTCTGTTGCCTAAAATTAAAAGGATGGGGCAGAGTCATGGCAGGTATTCCACCCTGCTTCTCTGGTATAATTGGGTTGCTGAAATGAAGGCAGTAGCTTTAAGTTAAAATTTCAAAGATGCAGAGTCCTGCTTCCTCCCTTAACCGGGGAGCAGTGCCACAAGTGGTTCTCTGATGCCCCATCTTCCTACAATCCTGCTGCGGTATCAATATCAGTGAGCACAATATGAGCCCCTTCCCTCCAGAATTACACCTCATCATCTCTCCCCTCGGAGGTTTTCTTACATTACCCTCTTGAAAAGATCTCACTTTTCTACTAAGACACTATAGGAATACACCATGCACTAGCATGAGCTTCTTCCTTACAGTCTGCTGTAAGTAAACATTTTCAGTTTCTAAAAAAACCCAAAAAACCAAACCTAACCCAACAACAAAAAAGCCAACCAACCCTCTCAAAGCAAAAGAAACCTCAAACCCGAAATACCAAAGAGAACAAGAAACAAAATCCATGCAAGTAATCCACCATCCCATACCCCAAACCATGAGACTGGTGAGTGAACATAAATAATCTGTGTAGTTTGGTGTGGCGATTTTTTTGGGGGAGGTTGTTCGTTTTAATTATGGATATTTTTATCTTTTCCTATTGTTTTCTGCCTGTTTGGATTTTTTTTTTTAGGGGAACAAAGTATTGCTGTTGTTTAACTGACCACAGCTCATAATTTCTGAGCCCATTGGCAAATTTTACCAAATCTGAGAGTGAGACAAAGATCTCAAAACAACAGTATATTTTTTAATACATGTTTTTTCCATAAAAGGGGCAGAAGGGAAGTTCAAACAGGAAACAGAGGAAGCACTGAAAGGCTAGTTAGCCTAGAAAGGCTCGCCTTTTGGCACCCATCTACCCTTCTAGACCACATGTAGCTGTGACCAGTTACGGTATGATGGACTTCCAGATCTGAAAGACTTGACAGAGGATAGATTAGAGGTTTTACAATGAGATAATAAGAGCACGACTGGGGAAACAAGAAGCCATATAAGTATTGCAACAGGAGACTGATGGGGAGGTAGGGAAATGAAGAGGATACAAGATCCAAATTTGTAGCAATTCAGGATTCATTAACTCAACTGCAACCAATTTATTGTTCTCAGTATTCCTGATTAGAATTACAAAAGACAGCTTCATTTATTCTTCCTGCTTTGTTCATTATTTCTGCAGGAAAGACTACAATAAAAGTAAGTACAACAGCAACAAATTAAGCATTTCACAATTGCACTCACACAAACCCAACATCCTTCTTCCATCTTCTCCCATACCCTCAGAAACACACACAATAAAGAAGGGCTGAGCAGAGAGCTAAAACATTTTACTTCACACTGGTCTGTGAAAGTGCGATGTCCGTATATATGCTTCAAATTCTGATGCAACAGTCTGGTATGGTTGCACTCATAAGAAAAAATAAAAGATGGCTGAAAATTAATCTTAGTGGGAGAGACACTAGATTTTACTTAAGTGGGCATATTTCTTAATATGTTCATCTTCCTTAATATCTCTAAAGTAGGCAGGCAATTGTGCTGCACCTATTTTGTATAAAATTGATTTTATATTAAAATTACCGCCCTATAAAAATATTGCAGCATCCTCAGAATTCAAAGGCAGTCATATATCATAATTTCATCTTAGAGTGCATACTGACCATGTTTTACCACGTGTTTTGTTTCTAGGAAACACATCCTTGAAATAACACTGCAATGCAATGCATCCATATGTTAAGTAAACACAGGGAATTATTTCTTCTCTGACATGGGTGTACAGCTTCCACTTGCTTCAGGGACTACACAAGGCAGGCCTGCACCTCTGTTTTCAGTGTAAGTTCAAATGAAACATTAAAAGTCTACGAGCAGGGAAGCAGATAGAAGATAATGCTGCTCTGTCTGAAATAAAAAGATGGACTTTGATTTCACTGTATGTGTTTAGTTTTCAGTTCATTCATTAAGAGATATTAAAATACAACCATGCAACCACTATTTAGTTAATCTCAGTGGATGATCTGGCACATTTCTGCTATTGTTAACAAAGCAATAGCAGTTTATACCAGCTGAACACATGGTTTCTGTTATCACGGAGAAATTACTGGCCTTCCCCTTGTACGCTTACGGAAGAAGAAGGAATGTGGAATAAGGCAGATACTGAATCCCTTCTTTGCATCAGGCTTCACTGACAAGACCAGCCCTCAGGAATCTCTGGCCCAGGTCCAGGGAAAACCAGTGGTGGAAGGAAGACTTTCCCATGGTCGAGGAGGATAGGGTTAGAGATCACCTCGTCAAACTTGGCATTTGCAGGTCCATGGACCCAGAAAGAATGCATCCATGAGTGCTGAGAGAGCTGGCAGACAAGAATGTTGTCAGGAGCAGTGAGCATGGATTCACCAAAGGTAAATCCTGCTTGCCAACCCGATTGCCCTCTACAATGGCAAAACTACCTGGATGAATGAGAGGAGAGCAGTGCATATTGTCTACCTGGACTTCAGCAAGGCTTTAGGCTATGCCTCCCACAATATCCTCATAGGCAAACTCAGGAAGAGCAGAGGGTGAAGTGGGTTGAGAACTGGCGGAATGACACATCCCAGAAGGTCATAATCAGTGGCACAGGGTTTAGCTGGAACCTGTCACTAGTGGTGTCTCCAACAAGAAGCAGGAACTGATGCACAGGAAGTTCCACCTGCATAGGAGGCTGAACTTCTTTGCTGTGTGGGTGACCACACACTAGGACAGGTTGCCCAGAGAGGTTTTGGAGTCTTCCTCACTGGAGATATTCAAGAGTTATCTGGACACAATCCTGTGCCACGTGCTCTAGGATGGCCCTGCCTAAGTAGGGAAGTTGGACCAGATGGCCCCACTGGTAGTCCCTTCTGACCTTAACTGTTCTGTGACCCTGTAATTAAATACAGAGTCTACTTACTATTATTTATTTATTATTAATTAATTAGTTATTTCTGAGAAAGTTACATTTCAGGTTGTATCTTCTAGCCACTAAGAAAAAATTCTTTAGAATCTGTTAAAAAGAAAATAAGTTTTATTTCATGGCTTTGGTTAAAAATGGTGCTGGTCTTTCTTCCAGGCTTCTTAATGTATCAGGGAGTCCTGCATAGAGTTGAAATACACTGCTTTAATATGATTTCATTCTCTGATTGGAGAAAATACCGTGAAAGAAAAGGACAAAATCACATCATATTTTAGCTCCAGAAACGCTTCTCTCAGGTACAGAAAAATGTAAATACAAATTGAGTAAGAATACATTTTACAGTTAGTTAACCCACTACCTTCATTTTGACTTTATCTGGAATCAAATCCTGTGCTGCATACTCATGTGTTAACATGTTCACCTGACAAAACAAGCTTTCTGGTCATTAAGTCCTCCCCTCAAAACAAAAAACTAAACAACCTATGAGTAATTAAAAAAAACTCCAAGAAAACAAAATAAAGCAAACAAAATCAACTAAAAAAACCCAGAAGGCAAAATCTTGTAGCGCTCACTGTCACTGTTGAATTACATATCAAGGAAAAGAGTTTTATTTCCATAGGTTTATTTGCTTTGGTAATTGATGTCTCTTCCTCTTGTGTTTTTAAAGCTGTCTTCAACAAAATGACAGCTTAAAAGCCCTCCTTATTCACAGCTTGAGGTTGAAATGGAATCAAGCCAGAGCTGGAATGGCTTTCCAAATTAGCAAGGGAACCTACTGTTGAAGTAGACTATTACCCTGCATGTGTTTGTGCATACAGCCTTGTTTCTCATACCCACAGCTGGGCTAGCTATCATTTACTCACCTCACAAAGCTGCCTCCTTCCTGTTCTTCTCAAAGAATTTAGTTAAAACAAAAGAAAAATCAACACAAAATCTTCTGTGCTTAAAAGCACTTTTCATTTCAAATGGCTGAGCAGCATCAAATCGTTGTGGAAATAACACCGAAAGAGTCTTGGAGTGCTGAAGGCAAACACAGTGGGCTGCAGTTTCAAAGGGGCTGTGCGAGAGGCTCTGAAAATCTCATGTCTGGTGAGTACTTACACAGTGCGAGAAGTGGCACACAAAAAGCCAGGGCTGCAGTCACATCAAAGAAATACACAGCGCAAATTGCATAGACCATGTGCCTTGCAGGCCTGCTGAGGAGCCCCAGCAAAGACAAGGCTTTTTTTGTTGAATTCATCCAGTGCCATATATTTTGGGGAGACCAACAGATGCAAGCCACTTTAGAAATGGGAAATCTAAGCCGCAGAAATGCACAGAAACATAAAAAGAAGACCCTCAAAGAGTTAACAACAAAGACAGAACATGTCCTTCCTGATCTAAGTTTCCTACTCTTGCACAGAAGAATCCTGAATTTAAATGGAGATTAACAGAAATTACCTAGCTATTGGCCTGGCTTGCTTATAGGTATTAGCACTCACAAAGCAGCCTAGCATGCAAAGATGATGGGCAATGATTTCCCAGATGTCTCTTGATCATTTTCCCCTTGATTTCAGTTTGCACTGAAATCCATACAAATTGTCACTAAATGTGCTCCTTACAGAGACACTCCAGAGCTCAGAAGCAATGAGGAAGGGCAAGAAGAACAGCAAAACTGCTCCACAGCTTTTGGGAGATAAAGGGAAAATGTCACACGCAATCAGCTGTGTATGTCTATGGGCTGCAGCAAGAGCACTATTGCACATTGCAACCCAAGAGCCCCGTGCTAACAAAGTTTAAATTAAAGGAGCTAAAAGTAGGAATTTCATAACTAAGCAAAGGGCACATGCAGAGCCTAAAACCACCAGTAAAATTGCAGCAACAGCAGAATGAGACCACATGTCAAGAAAACTAAAGAAACTGCTGACTATGATAATGAACTACCTTGGAAAAATCACAACCTTATTCCACCTTGCCAAGTGAGTTGGATCACGCATTAGTCCTCAAAGCAACTTAATTATTACTTACAGTTTCCTTTTCCAGCTGCCTTGCTGCACTCCTTGGACTCAAGCAATACTACTGATGGAGCACCATACAGTCAGGCTCTGCTAGGTCAGCATCCAAGCCTAGGTAAAGGAAATCACATATGATTTCATGTGCCTGGTTGCTCTCCTCATCAGCTGCAAGCACTTCTGTCTAGCTCTCTGAAAGAGCTAATTAGGAAAATATGTGAAAGGGGGTTGTAACCAGGTGTGGGTCAGTTCCTCCTCCCAAGTAACAACTGATAAAATGGGGAAATGACCTCAAGTTGCATATGGGGAGTTTTAAATCAGATATTAGGAAAAATTTCTTTCTTGAGAGGCTTGTCAAGCATTGGAACAGGCTGCCCAGGGAAGTGGTTGAGTCACCATCCCTGGAGGCATTTAAAAGACCTGTAGGTGTGGCATGTAGGACACAGTCTATAGCGTACCACTACTGGGTGGTGCTGTGTTAATGGTTGAAGTTAATCTTCTAGGTCTTTTCAATGATTCCATGATTCCCTGGAAAAAGTGGATGCAGCTAGGATTGACTCAGTTTTTCTGGCTTAGGCACTAATCCCCAAAACACAGGTGAAATTCAGCCTAGGTCTGGTGATTTTCTTCTTCCAGTGAGAGGTCATCAGAAGGGACAGCATGGGATGCCTGCCCCTTCTTGATATCCCTGAATGGTGGATGTGTGTGTCCTTTCTCACCTCCCTGCCCATAGCATAGCATAGCTTACAGGGCATTCAGGTGTTAGTTTTGGTAGTAAATCCCAAAGCCAGGCAAATGTAATTGTGCTTCCGGTATTGCAGTGGGCATTTTTTCATAACTTATAGCTGTCTTTTTTCAGATACTAATCTTGCTTCCTACCCACAGATCTTTCCTTTACTTAGATTACTGGAAATGGCACAATTTCAAAAGATGCAGAGGAGACAGGGCCCTGGGGTTTTTTAAACCAATAATTTAAAAAAAAGTCCCAAATTACTTCATAAAATCTCAGTTTTTAAAGCAGTTTCCTACTTGAGACTGATTCTCTTGGAGAAGTGTCTACCTTGGGATCAGAGATTAGTGGTTTGAGACAGAAGAGCTGTAGATGAATGTGGAAGCAGCAAGGACCAAAACTGGTCCTGCCCAAGCTCACTAGCCTTGGTGAGAAGACAATGGTATTTATGTTGTGAAAGGCCAAGGCTTCTAAAGTGATGATGGAAAAGAGATGTACCCATGACCAATCATGGTCACTCAGGGTGCTACTCCCACCTGCAGCAGCTGACCAGACACGTGCATAGAGATCACTGGTGACATGGGCTGCCTGTGCTGGCCCTTGCACTCAGACACGTGTTCTTTGGTCACTCTGATGTGAAAAGAATGACTTGTAATAGCAACAAACTTTCCCTCCAGTCTCTCCAGACTTTCTGTTGCACATTCTGTGCAACGCTCCCATGGCCTGCCTAACCACAGCCCCCTCATACATGCCTAGCTGTGGAATCAATACAATCTGAGTCTCAAAAATACTTTCATCATGGGCCTTAGTGGAGTCAGAAAGATGAGTTGGCAAAGGGGTATTAGACATTAATTTTAATGGCCAGGAAAACTTGGAATTTATATTTGAAAATAGGAGAATGTCTCAGTGTTTTAATATTATGTAGAATGAAAATAAATCAAAACAATTTATTGGGGAAAAGCTTCAGGTATGCAATACACTGGTAGGGGCAGGGAGGAGGGAAGGCAGACTTCCTTTTTTTTGACTTTTTATTTCATATATTCTATCATTCAATAGAATGAATCTCCACTTAAAATACTGTTTCTGGGGACCTATTTTCACAGCAGAGTGCAACCTGGCATGAGTGAGACCAAGTGGCATATTCTATCTGTCTGAAAAGACCTGCTTTGTTTTGGATGTTTCATCATTATACCAACAATTTTAATATTCATGGCTCTCTAGCCTTGGTTCCCTAACCTGGTGCTCTCCCACCTTTCTTCTGTTTACCTCCTCATCCTCTTTTCCAGCACTTCCTTCCTTTTGTTCTTTTCTGTGTGTTGCAGCCCTTGAATCACACCCCTGTTGCCAGACAGTTTGTCCTCTGTGGTGCTGAATGGGCACTTCAGAAGGCAGCGTGTCTCCTTCTCAGGAAGCGACTGCTTATGTCACACACAGAGAGGAGCAGCAATTCAGCACAGCAGGAGAAATTACAGAACACAGCCTGGAGGGGAGGTCGATGAGACAGAACATTTTTCTGGAGCTTTCTGGCTCCATTTAACCTCTCAATAACAGTAGGTTAAAGTATCCTGATATTAAGGACCACATGAAAGGGGAAAATGAAAAAAAAAAAGCGTAGAGAGGGGAAGGAGGAGGAGAAGGGAGTCTTTATATGGGAAAAATGTCCTTGCAGGTAATGCATGTAGAATTCCTTCCCGATGTTTAGGATAAAGGATGGGATTTTTATGCTTGGCTCAAGAGTTTGCAAGTGTGACTTTTTTTTGCCAGTGTCAGATCTGAGCTGTCACAAGTCTAACCATGCCTACTTCTGCATCTGGGCTGGATGGGGGAGAGACTAAAGAAGAGAGGGTAGAAAAATACTGTCACTTACAGGTCATACAGACAAATCTAGAAAATAATCTGTGCTGTATTCTTAAAAAAATAGAAGTGTCTGAAGGTCCCAAATTCTTTGCAAACACAATCAATTATGCTTTTAAACAGGTGCTGAGGTGCTGACCAAAAACTCTTATTCCCATTTCTCTACATGGGGAAACTAAGGAACCTTTTCCAAAAGGTAGTGTGAAACAGCTCCGGACTGGACAGGCACAGGTGAAGGGATGGAGACATTACCACTAAAATGAAATGTACAATTGCTTGTTGATAGAAAACATCCAGAGAACCTGAAGAGGATACTGCTTTAACTTCATTGCAATTACTAATGTAGCTTGATAATGAGGGGGGAAAAATACACCAGCAAGCCAAGGCAGTTTTTTACCCCTGAATTACGATGGATAAAGAAGTTTGAGTGGGATTTTATAATACATTATTTCTGTTTTAATCAGGCACTATAAAGCAGCAACAGGACTTATATACTTCACAGCCACTTTAGATTATTGAATGCTCACAGTAGGCTAGAAGAGCACTTACAGTTCATCAAATTAAGCAAAAATGTATAAATTAAGTACCATCAAACCCACAAGCCAATGCATTTATGAGGAGTGAAGAAGGGGAAATAGAAGAGATTTAAAGGATGAGGCATTAAAATGTACTTTCCAGTATGCTTTTAAGAAATGACATTCATGACTGAAGAAAACAATTAACCATCTCCGTCTATTTCTATCCATTGTGTGAAGCTAAAACCTATTTCTACATGTCTGCCTAGTCAACTATCTGTCTTCCCTGGTCAGCTATCTATCTTCCCGGGTCATTGATTATTGCAGTATTTCCAAAGAGCGTGATTTATTGTCTCCCACACATGCTGCAGCTTATATAGCACGCCTGTCATGTGAGGCAGGCTCAACCTGGAGCTCAACATCTGCAATGTGGACACAAAGCTCAGGGTCTCACACACAGAGCCTGTTTTGCCGGATACCATGTGGACCAAAGGCACTGGTATGCTATGAGACAAAATTGCAGCCTTCTGAATGCAGAGAAGCTTTCCTGTCACATAAAAGCCTCATCCAGGTTTAATGATCCTAGGAATTTCGATACTTCTCCCTGTCTCTGGGCTACCAGAGAGAGTACCTAAGTGGAGACTCTCAGCTTGCTTTTTGGCACTGTTTGTCAGTCAGTCACTATTCCTTTCCTTTGCTGCTGGTTCCTGGGCACCCATCATAAATTAGTGATGCATTTTATTCCCTGGTGGTTCCCATGCAAGTTTCGGGATTGCTTAGGCTCCTAGCTAAGACTGGAGGCTAAGACAAGCTGAAGATGTCTTCCCCAAGAACGGGAGGCAGCAGGTACCAACCCATTTCAGAAAGGGCTGGAAATGAACGCCTTAAAGGCACAGGGTGAGAAGAGGGCAGTTTCACCATTGTGACACCTAATCCGGAGGGAGGGAAGGAAGGAACAGCTGGACATGGACAGATGGAGAAAAAATGCAACAAACATTTTTTCTTCCATATAGACTAAGTGGGTATAATTTCTGTTGTCTCTTTTACTGTTGTGGTAGATTATGAGAATTGCCACAAAGATAATAGCACAAGCTAAGGTAGCTCTTTAAAAGCATGGAGGGAAAGCCATCAGGATTATGAAAATGTCAGAAATTAAAACAACTTGGAAATTAATCACAAACCAAAAAACTTTATGCATCTGATGAACTGTTTGGAAAAAATGGTCATATATCTTTAACCTACATTGCAGCACAGAACACCACCTTTTCAGCAAGGACTTCACAGTAACAATTAAATACCGCTGTCCTCAAAACCATTACTATTATTTCTCATCTCTATGAAGGCAAGACCTCAGATATTAAGTAGCCAGCTGAAAATCCCCATTGAGGACTTTTCAGATCAAGTAGAGGTTTTGTTTCTAAAGCAAACTGAAACAACTGATAATTAATTAAGAAAAAATGGGAATATTAATTAATAATCAAATTTGCCAACTGTGTTTTAAATACTAACCTGCTAGGTAAGGAACATTTTATGATTATTATTTGCCAGTTTCTTCTAAAACAGTTTTTCTGTGTCCATTACCAACTTCTGCTCGTCTTTCAGATCTCTGCAGTATTCTTACAGGGAAGGTGTCAGATGAAACTACTGAAGAGTCAAACTAAGATTGGTAACCACTTAGAAAAGCATTCCCTTCCCACTTCCTATGGAAACACTGGGTAGGCAGCCCATATTGGGATGTGGAATGGCTAGACTGAAAAGATTTCAGATTTGGATTACACAGAATAATCCTTCAACAGCTGAACTGTATATGAGAATGACCATGCAGTAGGTATTGCAGTTCAGAAGAAAGTGTCTAGTTCAAAAGTGGCTGGAAAGTAAAAGTCATAAAATGAACTGTCTCTTTAATAATTTTTATTTTAAATAGTATGGAGTGCCTGTACCCTGAAAGTGTCAGACACAGAAGCATTATTTCTAGCATGGTCTCAATGCAAGGTGTTGGTTGGCCTTGCTCCTCCTTCTGTTTTGTGTGGTAGGATAAGAGGCAAGAAAAGTGAGGTCTGTAGGTGTCTAGCACTCATTTGTTTTCACCGACAAATACATGTCTCTGGCTACGTTCATATGCACATACATTTACACAAATATGTATACACACACACGTATAGATCGTGGCTATGGATCACAGTCTGTGGTGCCATCTGGTGGAAAGAAGTCAGCAGCGGCCCTACTGCTGAAAAAGTGAACGTGCCAAGTAGCCTTAAAAGAAGGAAGGAAGGAATGAAATCCCAAAAGAAGGAAGGTCTGATCATACGGTTAATGGAAGCCACACCATTCATCAAAACACAGGCAGTTCCAGTCTGTCTCAACACCTAAAGCTTCTTACCTTGACTGTCTCAGACTGTCACACTCATTGATAAGGATCAGCACTCATTGATGAGCATTTAAAACCACAAAGAGCTTGAATGGGTAATGGAAAAATATAAATACTCCCTGACATTTCTAACTGTCTCCTTTCCTGATTCTGTCTGAGTTAGAAGGGTTGGAGCCTTGCAGACTTAATGGAACAGCAAACATCTTCAATGTCTTCATCATCTGCATCTCATAGAGAACCTTTAACAGTGAGCAAATATTTACATGAATACAAGTTTTATTTTTTTTCCCTGATGCCCTGTCAACTTCACCTGGCATGAGTTGTCTCCATTTCTCTCACTAGAGGCAGTTCTTGGGATACAACTGCATACTACAACTTCTAGACAATAAAAGCAATCATTTCTTTTAAAGATTTCTTGGAGTAATGTTTGCCGTATAGGCAGAGTAAGGCAGTCATGTTTTATGTGAAGGATCTGGACTGGCTTGCTCAAAATTCTTTTTTAGTTTTGAAGAAAAAAAATATAAGTGGACTGGTTACTTTTTTAGAGAAATCTTTTATCTTCAAGGACGGCACTCGCATCAGAACAGACCAAGGCCTGAGGGAGTCTGCCCGATATGAGTAAGGTCTAATTCTTCACTAGATTATGCAAAATTTGGTCATTTGGGAATGTTCTTTTATACAGAGTTGTGATATACTTCTAACTGCGTATTCACAGTTACACTGAGGACTAGGCATAGGCATAACATTGTTAAGGCTTCCATGGAAGAAATACATACAGCAAAAACAGTTTTGTAGAAAAATAAAAAATAGTTGAAATGTTCATCAGTAAGGGTGGTGACATTATATCATGTTCATATTCTTTTAAACGTAGCTTTGAATAATAAAAGGTAGCTGATAAATTTCAGCTTTCCTATTTTCAGGATCCTGAAATGAGTCAGTTAATTAAATGATGATCAGGGTTGTTTCTTAAAAGGCTGGAAAGTTTGTCAAAAGTTCTGTGTCTCATAAAGAAAATACTCTGGAAAGCAGAGACTTTAAGTACATAGCTGAGCAACCACAAATACATATCCATATACCAGCTGTAATTAGTTTCTGCAGCTGAGGAAAATGTGCCACCTAACACTTCTTCCCTCGTTTTCTTTCCCCAGGCTCCCTTTATCCTTTGCCCATTCAGTGGCTGTGTAACACTTCTCCACTTAGTTCTTAGGCTCTCTTAAGGCTCTATCTACCTCTCTGACAGCCATCAAACCCTCTCAAAAAAGCAGATGGAAATGCAGTGGGGCAAAGAGGTGATATGACTAAATAAAAATTCCATCCCTGCTGAGATAACATCCTAATCCATTGGCAGTCTTTCTTGATAAAGACTGAGAAAAAATCTTGGATAAGATTTCAGAACCTGAGCTGTGGTTGAACCATCTTTATAGCTGCCAAATTAAATATATTCCTTGACCTCCAAAACTCAGCATTGTCAAAATGTGTTCTTAAAGCTCACTCAAAAAAGAAGAGTTTAAATGAATGACTTCTGTTTCAGCCATTGCCGTATTTATGCAATTCTTGCTTTTTGCTCTTGTGTTCTTTTGTTTCTCACTGCTTATATTATGATGTCTGAATCACAGGCTGCTTCTTGTATCCAGTGAAGTCAGCAGAATAATTTGTATTGACTTTACTTGGTATAGAATTGGATTTACTGTCCATTGCTCTAATCTGTTAGATTACTTTTCTCCTGCTATTTCTTTCCTGTATGTAAATAAACAATGAATATAGAGAAGTTGTACTTATTGGCTAATGTAGTTGTTGGAAGAATGGAAACTAAACAGAAGAAATGGCTATTCTGGGGTACAATTTTCACACAATCTTTTAACAAAATATTTGTCTATAAGTTTTGACTATGACTTGCTAAAAAACAAACTTCCATTTACTACAGAAATGAAAACATTTCCCAATAACTATAAACCACCTTTCTGCCTTCCTGTAGCTGAGATTCTTCCCCACCCCCATAATTCAACAAATCCTTTGGGAGAAAATTATCTTTTTTTCTCCCAGTTTTTCTAACTAAATTCCTTGGTTTCTGTGTAAGCTCAGAAATAATTACTGAGAAGGGGAGGGTTTCATTTGTAGGACAGTTCAGCAAGTTCAGTGGTGAATGCCTGGAAGACCCTGTGATGTGCATTGTTACTATGATTAATGACTCTTATTATTGATTCAGAACCATAAATTTATACAAGATCTGTCAAGAATAAACAAGAGAGCAGTGTGTTCTGCAATAAAGACTTACAGCAGGAAAATAGCTAAGATTAATAAAAAGCAAATCTTAACAGGTAAGCAAACATATAACCAAACTGTGACCATGATATGCTCCCTTTGTAGTTCTTGGAATGTTGTCTTTTCTCTGAGATGGGAGGGGGACGGGGCTCTTAGTGGATATAAGAAAACCAGGACACAAAAAAGAATTTGAATTTAATGAGGGAGCTGATGTATTTCCTCATAAAACCTTGAAAAAGTAATATGAAGACAATTCATTTACAAACACACCCCCAGACTGATGTCTGACTGAAGAAACTGACAGTAAATGGGATGGTGTCACAATTTTAGGAAGAAGGAAAGAGACCACCTTTTCAGGCCCAGTGATTTCTTTGTAGGTTCAAAAAAGGAGCATTATCCCCCGTGGTTTCAAGGTGCTCTTTATCCTGGGGTGCTGCTGCACATCCTCACTCAACAATAGACTCTGTGCATAAGTAGTGACACAAACTTGGAGTGTGGAAAGTAGGGGCTGGTAGAGTCTGGTAATCTGTGAATTATTTAGGTAATCAACAGCCAAAAATATACACTCTGGGGTTTGGTAGTATCTGCCTTGTTCAGATACCCACCTCTGCCTCAGGCCAACAGAGGGAAGCCAATGTAATTTCACCTGGGGCCTCAAGAACTATCAGAGAGATACAGCAGAAGAATCCATCAGGGAATTGTGGGTTCCCTATTTTAAAAAAAAGTGTTCTCATACTGTGGGTCAAGCTCACTTTCAGTGGCTTTTGGTTGTAAAATGGTAGGAATGTCACCTATTTTTGTGCCTAATGGAATGTATCTCTGAAGTGATTGTGATCTGAAAAAATATAGTATGGAAAAAGTAAGACCTAAACTCTTGAAAAAACCTCCAAAGTTTGTAATTGGATGTAGAAGTGAAATCTAGTATCATGAAAGAGTACAAAAATGAGAAACCAAGTCACATATGGATGTTGTATTGGCCACACGTAGGGAAGGAATGGGTTCTGATGTGTTTCAAAGCTGAGACAAGAGAGCAAAAACAGGATCAATTTTTCCTCCTTACCTCAACGACACAAGAACACCTTACATGACCACAAGCATCACACTTCTGAAGCCATCTCTGTCTTTCCTGTGCCCTCATACCGTACTCAAAGGCACAATTTAGGCTCCTTCCGTGCTTGATTCTTCTGGGCAGCTCTTGTCTGCTCCATGGTTGTATTCTGTAAGGTTTCCCATTTCATGTCGTGTTCAGTGCAGGGACTCCTTCAGCTGGCACCTCTCACACATTGCTTCTGGCTTCATTCTTAGCACACCTCATAGGTATTTCCACTGCTTTTTCTGAGCCTTAATTACTGAAAATGTGTCTGGGCAGTTTCAACTGACACTAAAATGATTTCCTCTTTAATGTCAATTGAAAAATGAGTTCCGTTTCTTGCTCCAAATGCTACTTTCATGTCAGTTATTTCATGAGGCCCCCGAGAGTTTTACTAGAGCAGCCAGCTGCCATGGTGGAACCGTGCCGTGTTGGACCAAGCTCCGCGAGCACACACTCAGCTGTTACTGGCATTCTGCATTTCGAGCGCTCAATACTTACAGGAACTCCAAATATTTTGAATAGATCTGCATTGGGTGGGAAGTGGAGACAGTGCTGCAGGGAGCTACTGTACAGACAGAAGCAGTAATGAATTCTATTGCAAGAAAAGGAGGATTAGAGGCTTCTTAAGTAAAGCTATGGGAAAGGACAGAGAAGGGTATTTTTTGTTGCTCATTATAGTGAAAAATTCCCCTGCTTAGGTCTTTCTCTGACCACTGCACAGAGATCATTTTTCCTGTCTAGAGATATGGACTTCCATGCTTTTTATTCTCTACAGACTACATCTCTGCTGTGTCTGTTGCACCAAATGGCATCTGCTGCCATTAAATTGAGGGTGGCAAAAGCCCAAGCTGGCACTGGCATGCGGTGGCGCGGCTCAAATGGACAGGCATGTTTTGCACATGTGCCTTGCTACCAAGCAGTTTTTATTACTGAAACCACTGCAGGAAGAAAGAAACAGGTTGTCTACTGTGCAGCTTGCTTTTTCATTTGAGTTCTGAGGATGGGTTATGGGTTAGAGAAGGCTGAGGATAATGCCCCACAGAGTCCCTATCGCATAAAATTATCCCGGATTTGTTTATACACGTGTACATACATTCATATCCACAGGATGATACCTTTCCTAAATAGCATTTTATAAAGGGCCAGAGGAACACAGAACTTTGCAAAGGACGGAAAGCAGACATCTTTCTTGAGTCTGCTCAGCACCTTAGTCTGCAAACAAACATCACGCAAGAGTGAAGCTTCTGTAACTCTTTTTGAAACAAGTCTGAAATACTCAGTGTCTCCCACTGCACTCCTGCTAAGGTCAATTGGCAGGGGTAGCTGTGATGATTAAATGTCTGGCTGGGTGTGATGGGGTTGGGGGCAGGCAACAGGTAGCTGAAAGAGGAAAGCGACTGGGGCTATTTTTTGTTGTAAACAATTTATTTTGGATGATTGTAGATATCACTACTGGAGAAAGTAATTCTGGTATAAAATTTTTCATCCCGTGTTTCTGAGCCCTTGTTACTGATAAAGTGAGAGCTTGCTTGTGCCACAGTGAGGAGGAGGCAATTTTCTTGGCCAGATGCTGATGTCTTGCTGACATTCAAGTTTCCTTGTTCCCTCACAGCCTGCATGCACCTCAGCCATTTATGCTGCTTCAGTTCTTACCCTTTAATCTGGGCGTAGAATTAATCAGAATTATTTGTTAATTTACTCACCAGGGAAGCTCATGGTTACTTATCTAAACCTTTGTAGCAGCCTCCAAAGCAGAGGCAAAATGAGGTAGAGCCTCACTGGCCTGCAAAGCCCCTTCCAAGCTAGAGAGGATTCTTTCCTACCTCTTCTCTTTGGGAAGTTTGTTTAATATTGTCCATTTTTATCCAATTAGCTACAACATTTAATACTCCTATTCAACAGAAAGACTGCTTCTCTCAGGTAAACAGTCCACATTACCACAGTGAGCTTTGATGCTCAAGCCCCTACTTCTTAATGAGAATTCTTTCCAAGCCTAATAAAAGATTATATGCTTTGGGAAAAAAATAACCAAAGAATTCCCAGCAGAGAATCCAGTGTGGTTATAGCTTGTTGAAGCTATACTTTTTGAAGATTTCTCCTTGGTGCTGTGTAGGCAAGTAATAGAAATCACCTCAGAAAGCTACACTCTGCATGTCAGACAGGATGTGTCATAGGGAAGGGAGAGATAAATGAGCTTGAAGTGGGTTGGGAGGAGAAGGAAGTTCTAACAAAATTAGCTCTAATTTAGCCAAAGAACAGCGGTTTTTGCTTTTGTAATTCCTTGATCCTGGGTCTCCACAGCCGGAGGAAGTTTCTGACACCTTTTTTTTTTTTTAGTGGAGAGGAGACATGAAGGACTTGTTCTCAGGACTTCCTGTCAAGAGGAGCTGGCTACAAGAGCCGAAACATATTACAGTAATAAACATATTTTACACAGGCAGGACTGGCAAATGGAAGGACCATTGCTGCAGTCCTGGGAAGCCCTTGATGTGGAAGAAAACCTTCTTTGTTCAGGGGCCTTTGTGCAGGGGCAGAGGCCTCACTAGAACTACAGACAGTGTTTCCAGCATTCAGAGAGCATGGAAACAATCACTTTCAAAGGGAAAGCAAGGAGAAAGTGTCATTTGCAGAAAACACTTCTAACGCAAGCCCTGCCCCCAGTGCAAAAGACAAAAGAAGGGACAATTTTATGGCCAGCTCACTGCACAAGACATTAAAGTTATGTTCAGGTGAGGCGCTCTTCTACAAAGACAATTCAGCTCCCTTGTGTAGTAGAAACAACCCTGCTATGAGCATCCTGTCTCAGTCATTGCTACAGACAACGCTCATTACTACTCAGAGCACGCTCAAAGCTTTAGTACCTTGTAAAGGTCAGTCTGGCCCCCAATGTAAGTCTTTCTGGATTGAAGAAATATTTCATCCTTGCCATACAGGTCTGCACAGGGGTGAATCACACACCTCAAGATGATTTTGGTGGCAGCACTTCCACTGACTGAAACTACTGGGTAACTATATTTTTCTTAGCAGCAACAGTAGACCTGTCTTTTGAATATTTTTTCTTCTGGAAAAAAAAAGAATTGGATATTCTCCAAAAATTGGCATCTGCAAACAGCTGTTTACATCCCAAGGCCCTCACTGCGCAAACAGTATGTGAAAAGAGAAACAGATTTTGGAAAACAGTCCTTGAACTCTGTATTATACCCAGCTATTGCTGTGAAAAGTACCCAGAAACACCAAAGCCCACTGAACTCAGGTGTGTCAGAGGGTCTAGCAGAAATCTGAATCACTGAATGGATACAGATCATTTTTCCTTCCCTCATAAGCATAGCAGAACATGTCTTTTTTTCTGTTTGGATGGCACCTGGTGGAGACTGAGGCCACTGTGTTACTGTAGTAAATATTTACTTGCTCATTTGGAAGCATGCATTGGACATGATACTGAAGGGTCACAACTGAGAAACAGGGAAGAAACACTACAAAACTGATTTTTTTTTTTTTTTAAAGTTAGAACTTTCTGGGCCTCTCAAAGTATCACCTCTAGAGCAAGAAAGGGAGCTGTCAGAGTGCTTGGTAAGAAGAGAACCTGGAACTTGCAGCACAAATGGAGAAAGGAAGCGCTGGGTCAGCTCTCCACTTCTCGGTGCTTTACTCAGTTCTGTTTGCTTTGCAGTGGGCGTTCTTTCCTTCAGCTAAGGATTGCTGTGTCTTGGCATCAGCTGAGGAGCTCTGTCTACTTCCCTGTTTCTGCCCCCTCCTCTGTACGAAGAAGAGATTCAGTGGTGGCAGAGCACCTGCCTGTCACCAAGATTAACCAGAAAATAACAAGATGATGTGTGGAAAGCTCAGAGGAGCCTGGGCTCCACTACAGAGTATTTAATACAAAATTAACACCAGGCAGAAGCTGCTCTACCTGAGGAAGACAGCATCCTAGTCAGCTGCCATATGATGTAGCACAACTGTTAATAAGGAGGAAATTATTTCTGAGTGAAAAACATAGGACTCGATCCCACAGGAATCATGTTCAAGGAGGTTACACAATTTTCAGTTGGCTGTGTGTCAATGGCTGAATTCCACACAAGACAGAGAATGTACTGACTGGTAAAAAAAGGTGAAATAAATCAAATAATCGGTGTAAATCATGGTTTCTTTTTCTTACACAGTTCTATTTTTCAGCAGCATTTTCATGCAGCAGAACTTAGGGCCTCAGCTAGTCTCACCATAAACATAAGCCCATTCAACTTTCATATACAGCTGCATCATTTTAACCGGATCGACTTTCAACTCCTCCATTTAAAGCGGAGCACATATCTAGTAGTTTAGCTATCATTTATGCTCCTTCAAGTAAGCTCAGTGAGGTACCAGTGCAAAGCATACATTCAAAGTTAGCACACCTTTGGCAGAGGTCTACACATGCAAATTTTGAAAAGGAAAGAAGTGGTTTGGTCACAGCATCTTGGCAAAAAGTGGGTTTTTTCAGGAACATTGTAACATTGGTAAACAAACCTTGATGACCGTGCGTGTGTTTCTACGAGCTGACAGGCTCCGGGTGGGCTTAAGCAGAGGGATGTGTTGTCTCCTGCCTGTCTACAGGAGGAGAGAGGCAGGAGACAACTGCCTTGCGTGCAGCAGTGGGCAGCTGCAGCCTCCTGTCTGGATACGCTGGGCAGCACATTCCCCTCCAGGCAGGCTTGTTATCTGCCTGTCAGAAATCCTGCCCTGTTGCGTGCAGCCTCAGGACCATTTCTGTTAGCCATTAATTAGCACCATGGCTCGTGCTCACCGAAGCCAAATGGAGGCTTTTGCCTAGCGCACAATATTCTGCTAAGATCAGATTGACACGACTCAGGCAAGGAGCTGTGGCACAGACAAAGGCTACAGCAAGTTTACCAACAGTCAGGTGGACACTTAGGTTTGAGTCTTGGCCTGCTTGCTACTTTCAGTAGCTTCTGCTGCAGTCCTGTCTGCTCCTGACCCTTTGTTTCTGTGTTTGCTGATCATTATTGGCACACTGAGACCTAGCTCTTAATGTGCAAGTTCTGGTCATCTAAAATAATAAAATCAAAATTTATTTAAACCTGCTAAGTATGGAAACGTCCTAAATTTATGCTACACCAGCTATTGATTTTTCTCTCTTCCCCTCTACTTGAAATCTCAGGAGTGACAATCAAAAGACACGGCTTTCCGCATGGAAGTCATGGACATCCATTCCAGATGCAGACTGCTGATAAACACGGCTTTCACCCTCTGGAAGCAACACACATCACACATTACAAAGCCCCATTTGTCCTTGTTATTTTAATTCTAAGGCTAAGACAAATACAGTGATATAATTTGCCAATTACCTTTTTTTTTTTTTTGGACACTGACAGTGGGACCAAGAGGATGAGAAGATAAAGCCGTCTTACCTACACTTCCACGGAAGCTGATGCAAACCCCCCTTAGAGTGGTTCCATATGCACACAGAGAGCCAACTGACAGACAATAAAACCAAAACCACTAATGCCACAGTTGTTAGCAATTTCCTTGTTAGTAGAGCTTGAAGTGGAATGATCTTGGAAACAGAGCAATCCTGGCAGTGACAAAGATGAACCTGACACCAGAACATCAGATATAAATCACCTTTGCACCATTTGTATTAGTGGAACAGTGTCCCACTTTCTGCTGATCTCCCCGGCCTCCTCAGCCAACACTCAGAGTTCCAGGCCAGCTGGAGTTTCAGCCTCCTGCCTTCTTTCTTTTCTCACCATCATCATGGCCAGCAGCAATGGACATTTCAGCAAAGGTGCACTTGAGAAAACCCCTCTCACCTGCTTCCTCATCTCATTCCTCCGTCTCCTAGGGATTTCTTTAGTCTTTCCTGATTAAGCTGAAGGGAGCTAGTAGCTCATTGATGTGTATTTCATTGGGCAAAAAGAAGCAAAAAGAAAGTGTGTAGGCAATCCCACAAAACATGTATAGGGCTGAAGGAGACAGGCACATTCCTGGCAGGCCAAAAGGAGCACTCAGTGATTCCCAACCTGTGAATGAAGCCACTTGGCTGGGGAGGAGACTGGAGCTGGACCCTTCCACCCCACCCTCGCCTTTGCCACAGAAACTGCCTAGTGGGAAGCAATGCACATGGCAACAAGAGAGCTGCTGAATGAAGCAGCCATGGGGAATGCACCAAATACCTTTCTTGTTCCCTGTGAGACACGGCTGAGGAGGCAATTTACTTTCCAGTTTCCTTTCAAGATGAAGTATGGCTCGCTCTACCACTGCTTAGGCTGTACTTATTCCACAAATAAAGATTTTCTGTCTTCCACGTGGCAACTTTTGCCCTGAAGTCACTCTTTAAAATAAACCTCAGAAACAGAGGCAATGTTCTTCTAGCAGGTGCACAGCTGAGAGCCTGGACAGCAGATACCCATCAGCATTATGCATTCCGTCTTGGTGTGAGAAACACTTTCTCCTGTATTTCACCTCCTAGCATGTGGGTGGCTGTGCTGCTGACAGGGCAGCAGCAGAGCTGTCCTGTCTCTCTTGTTCCTTCCTTCCATTTGGTGAAGATGTGGAGGAGGCAGACTTTGCTGCAAAACCTTTCTGCTCCTTCTGTGCTCAGTACAAGAGTCACAGCCTCAGGAAGCCTCCGCAGAAAGGTGCCACAAGAACACAGAGTCACCCAGCTCTTTTCTTTATTTTTTTATTGAAAGCTTCATCAAAGAAAACAGAAGTTTAAACCTAACATCCACTGATCTACAGAAAGCCCCAGGAGTGGGAAAATGGCAGCTATTTAGGATTGTGTTACAAATGGAAAACATAAAAAAAAAAAATCATAGCAGTACAGATCTTTCAGAGACATTCTGAGACATCAGCACACAGATGCCCATATAAATAAGATTCATAATTTAATGTATCACAGAGGTCCTGTATTCTACATTTTGGCTGCAGTGAAGTCTGTAAGGGCTGTAAAGAACCTCTGACCCACTTTTGTGATGCATGTTTTCTTGATAGGAAGTTCATCTGCTTTCAAAGCTGCTTTGATTTTTTTCTTACAGATAGAATCTGTTCATTCTCCTTTAAAAAGGAAAACAATTAAAAATTCCTAAATTAATTCTGTACACTTCCTGGTTTTACATAAAATTGTTTTGCCTCAAAAAGATAGTAGAATTTTCTTCCACTCTGGAATAGATCATATTTAATAATACTTCAGTTACATAAACATCATGTTCTCTTCTTTAGGTTGCATTTTTGGGCTTTTAAAAATATAAC
Source organism: Falcunculus frontatus (assembly GCA_013398115.1). Lineage (NCBI taxonomy): Eukaryota > Metazoa > Chordata > Aves > Passeriformes > Falcunculus > Falcunculus frontatus. The sequence goes on from VZRV01002221.1 coordinate 3,208,469, forward strand.
CGACTGTAAATTTCACCAAATTCATAAAATTATTATCCAAGAGAAAGACACTTAAAGGCAGAAAATCAATGTTGGGCAGATACTCTCTTAAGGACAACAGATCCAGATCTTGGAAGGTGCTTACACCTTGCAGGCTTTGGACCTACAAGGAAAAATGAATTTGTGGACCTGTCAAAGGCTGACATTTTCCACTTCATTACACATTTTTATTAAGGTGAAAGAACTCAGCTGTCACTGTTGGGGAATTAACAGTTGAACAGAACAACTTCAATAAACACAAGTATTTTTTTCTTATAATGGAAATCTGAACCAGCGCTGGGATTCATTTCTTTTACAGATTTACTCTCATAATTTTCTGTTCAATTTTAACAAAGAGCATGTTAATAAAGGGGAGAAGAAAGGGTCTCTTCTGCCTGCTTTGAGGCACAAAGGTGAATAAATCTCTGGGGTACATACAGCACTCTAGCCTATCTGGGTGACAGGAGCAATATAGAAAAAATTGGTGCTCTTTTTGAGAGGAAAATAACTCTCCTTACACTGCATCTTTGCTGCTTGCTGAGATTCCAGAAATCTGCTCCACTGAAGGGGAGGAGAAGTCTGCTGCTCACTCAGCCCTCCTTCTGAGAAAGTGTGCGTGCATGACTGTGTGTATGCGTAGTAGAAATGAAAGGAATCCTCATTACTAGAGTCAATTGCCATTAAACAGAAAAGACTAATGCACCAAATGTCAGCAGTTTTGTTGTTTTCTGTTTTGCATTTCCATCACACCGTGACTGTTTTCTTGGTTCATGTGGGCTACCGAGAAAGACCAGGAAAATCCCTTACCCTAGGGCACTTATTTTATATCCAGACCAATTTCATGTTAAATAAAGTTTTGAAAGGAAATGTTGACCATGAGTGTATCAAACATTACTATCTTCAACTACCACATTTGGTCTCATCACTAAAAATGGATTGATTCATTACTTTAAGCACATTATCACTCTTTAGCATGACTCTTGCTATAGGTGGAGTTAAGTGAGTCTGCCTAAACCTGTTTTGCTCATGTCAACCTCAGCATTAAAATGAAGTGGCATGAGGAGCACCATCAAGCTTAAAATCATGAAGCATGGCAATTTGTTAAACACTTAGGATCAGTCTCAATCTTCAGTACCATAAACAACATAATATAGATCCAAATACTATGACATATTAAAAATAAACTTTATTACAATGCAGGCTTCCTCAAATTTGCTGAGTTTTGGTACACACACATACATAAATAATACCCTTCATTTGATTTTTACTCGAGTAAAAATCCATTCGAATGCTGCAGCCCAACTGCACATTGAAAGTTTAAGCCCTCACTTCTCTAATGACCAGCCTTTATCTTCCATGTTTGGGCATGCATCCATAGCAGAAGATGATACAATGTGATGCAATTGCTCTCAAATACGGCTCATTCTGCATTACGGTGGATTTCTTGACCAACACAACCAAGGCAGTCTCTTGGTAAACAGAACTATACAAGTAAGCACAGGCTAAGGACATTTCAAGAATCTGTTTCACTGGAAGGCAATAAGAGGACATTCACAATTTGAGGCCTGACTGTCACAGGTGAAAAGTGCTTACAAAACCAGCATTAGAGCCAGATAGGAAGAAGAGTCCCTCTGCAATCTCAGCGGGAACAGCGAGATTTTTCAGTGCCCTGATCTACACTCAGGTCAGCACCTGCAAATATAATACTATCTTCAGTTCCACTGTATCTTTTTCTTTTTTTTTTTTCCTCAATGTTAAGTGACAAGCCCAGGTATTCAGAATTTTCTAGCCATAATTCATAGTTTTCTGACACCCCTTTTGTATTTATCTTTTAAGGTAAAACCAAAACTACCAAACCTGAACATCCAGATTTGATTATTTACAAGAATTCAGGTGTGATGGAAAGTACATACGCAGTTCAGTTTATGGATTTGATGTTACTTCTAGACCTCTGGGCCAGGCACCATTGCCTTAGACATCTAGAGTTGTTTCTGCAATCTTTCAGGAACTCTCCTGATATTTAAAGCTAAATTGGCAAGACAGACAAAGATATTGACTTTACAAAATCAGGTGTTGAAAAAAAAAAAAAAAAAAGGAAAACAGAAACTAAACAGAGCATAATAAGAAACCTTCAAAAAATCATATTAGCCAGAACAAACATAAAGAAAACCAGTTTAATATTTCAGAGGCCACCAAGTGACAACACCCATGCAGCATGTTGATATATCACTGTTCACTTTTATCTCATTTTTAACTTGTAGAAATGAGTTACCACTTTCTGAGCATCTTTTAAGTTCCAAATAAGCTTTTTTCTTACCTTATGATCTATGACTGTTTATACTCAAGGCTCACAGTGTTTACAATTCATAGATTTCAAGTACCAGTTCACTGGTTTTTTTTTGGGATCAGTAAGATGATGAATTGTATTTAAGGGGTCCATTTTCTTTCCTCTTCTTCTTCCTCTACTTCTTTGCTTTGTTTCCTTCGATTTCAAACACTATTGAACATTACAGCATGGAAAAGAAAAGGAACAATTCTAATACAGAATGCACTTGAAAACTTTAAAGAGACAGGCACTGTGATACCGTGTTGCCTGCCTGGCTTAATAAAAAACATTGAGATTGTTTAACTTTGCTGAAAAAAATAAGAAAAATGTTTCTGAATGTATAAATAAAGCAGCAGAGTTCTGAATAGAAACAAGAAGGTACCTCAGCATATTCATCAGCCACATGGTAGCTACCTTGTAGCCTCATTGTTGATAGTAAATGAGACTTTATGTGTGTCACATTAGAACTAACACAGAAACAAATGTCTTTATTTCATATTTAACTGACTTGTGCCTGGGGTTATCTCCATTTGTACAAATAATTCAGAGAGAGACAGAAAGAGAGTATGTGTAGAAAGGAAGAAAATAAGGCTAGATTGATTTTTTTCCCTCATATGCCCTCTAAAGAAAGAGGAAACCTTTATCCAAGGACAAAATTCAAGTGCCCCTCTCGAAAAGCAACAAGTAATGAGACAGCACATGAAACAGAAAGAGAGGTTTGGGGTTTTCTTCTGAATTGAAAACATGCTGTGGATGATGTTGTTCTTTTACTTTGGCATCATCTGGTTTTCAGAAGTGTTGAATATCAACAACTACTCTGGAGAAAGCAGAAGTTTTATCACTTCTGAAAATCAGGCCCTCTTCCTATGGTGAAGAACCATGAGAACTCCCATTTCTCTCTTTTCTATGTTGCATATCTAGCAGCATTTACTTGGGAAACCCCCTCCCCCCTCCCACTATGTTAAAAAATACGATCTTATTTTATCGATTTAAAAAAATAATTGTGTTCTTTTCCCCAAAAAAGTCAGGTTAGGGAAACACAGAGCTCTTTTTAGGATTGGGCAGCTGAATCAGATTGATCCAATACATATGTTTTAATTTCATTATTTTTAATGGATACCCTGTCTCTAATCCACCACATTTAATGTGATGAGCCTTCCCCTCTCTTCTGGATGGAGGAAAGTTTAAAAATGTTTGGTTTAATTTTTACACATAGATATGTGTGTATGTATGTATATACGAAAATGCTGCTTCTCTTCTGCCTCCCTAAGGAAAAAAATCATCTTTTGACTTCCTTCTCACCTTTTTCATTTGTCTGTTTGGAAGAAGTAGGGGCCATAATCAAGATTCCTGTATGGAAAATAACTGTCATTCCTAAAACAGGTTTTGGTGGATTAAATTTAGTGTCTTTTTTTTTTTTTTTTTGCCTAATCATACTAATTAGTGATTGTCAGCCAACTTATTAAGACAACAGAAATCACAGCAGAGAAGAATAATTTTTAACTTCCTGCCTGCATGACAATACTACATAATTTTCAAATTTTCTGCTTGTATGGGAAAGCTAAAATGAGAACAATGATCAAGTTTTCTTTCTCCTATGTCTACCTGGCAACTCAAATGCAACACTGAGAAATAAATGCAGAATTAAGGTGGCTATGCATGCTGGACGATGACAAAGACTGAGGTGAAGAAATGAATTGGTATGTTGGAATTCAGAAGGAAGACTGTTGTTTCAGTAGAAATACCAAAGATCAGGTAATTAAAGAGAAAAACTCATCAAAATTAAAGCCCGCCTGGACAGATTAGTTGGTAATCCCCCTTGCTTTGGGATATTCTCCAAAGCAGACCATCAAAAACCAGGACAGCTTCTAATACCAACTATTCTGAAGTTTCCACTATAAACATATGCAGTATGTAAAACACCAGTGGAAGATAGTTTAAACAAACAAGAAAGTAAGAACTGGTCCGGCCATGTAGGTCAAATAAAGATAAAAAAAGGAAAAAAAACCTCTATCTTCTGGACTGCGTTAGGGTGTCACTTCATCTTTGGTATAAAATAGGCCATCCATAGGCTGCATTTGTTCACAACTAGGAAAGACTACAGAAATTGTCAACAATTTCTTCTATCTATTGCTTTTTTTGCACTTTTTTTGACCATAAGCTCCTATCTACTTAAGTTTTTTTAATGCTCTTAAGCTAGGTTTTTGCAATGTGACAAGCAAAGCAGACTAAAAACTTCTTAAAGCTCATAAAAAAGACTGCAGATAAAAAGCACTAATGCTTTTGCTAGCGATCACGCTTCGTAAATAAAAAAATCTGCATTCTGCAAGAAAAAAACCCTGCATTCTCTATAATGCAGCAAGTTTTTTTCTCAATTCAATAACTTTACTGTAAAATGCTTTAGCCTTCTAGAATTTTTTTTCTGTCAACACTTAAGACAAAGTTCATAAAAGTCCCAGCATTTTTCCAATCCTTTCAGTTGCCACAGTTCCTTTATCATCAACTTTTCTTCAAAAGAAGAAAATCATTTTCTTTTAAACTGTACAGTTTATTTTTTGTTCACCCCAAAAACTCAGTCTATTAAACTTCTGCACCAGCACCGGTGTGAGCAGTTTCAATTCATTCGCGGGTTTTCTAACAAGACGTTGACAGCTTGCCTTGAGAGCCTTTGACGTCCTTAAAATTAAGGCAATTAAGATTCAAGATAACCTTACCTAAACATTTCTTTTAAAAAAATCAAAAAAAAAAAAACAAAACCAAAAAACACTCTAGATTTAAAACAAGAAGAAAAAGAAAATGAGAGAAAAAAGAGTAGCTTAATTTTTGAGGAAGACAATTGGTTTTCATCACAACTTGCTCCCTCTTGACATCATCAGTTTTTCTGTTAAAAAAAAAAAAAAAATAATTCTAGCTACACCTCCAGGTAAATTCTGAATTCAAATGTTTGTCCAGATGAAATGTCAACCCAGCATTTTTCCCCTGGGTTTTTCCTTTAGTTGAAAAAAAAAAAAATATAGCAAAAATAAAATTGTCAGACTACATGACGGAACCATTTGCACAGCACATAAAAACACTGTTTTGTTTTCGTTGGGAAAGGTAGAAAAAAAAAGCATTCATTTGATGCCTGTGCAAACTGGAAGCCAACTTCTTGTTCAGTGAAGTTTCTCCATTCAAGGCAAAGATTTCAGACCGACATTCTTCAGTCCTGTTTATTGTCTGTAAAAACAATTGAATTAAAGTGGTCACTAAGTCAAAACAACTTTGAAATAGTCTCCTCTCCTTTTTTTCCACCCAATTCCCTTTAAAAGTTATCCAAGCTAAACTAACTTTGCAGCTGTTTAAATATGATACCATCACTAAGCTGAAAATAGTCAGGCAAAAATAGGGAACTCCTACTTTGGGGACGTTAACACATCCTAAGCAGAGGAATTTACTCTTTTAATGCTAGGCATTAATAGGCAGTCTAACTACACTGAAATGAGATGAATACATGGCTTAACGCTGTGTAAATCTTTCACAAGTAATTCAATAAGAGGGTGAACATTTTCATAATAGTAAGTGCCACTATTTATTTTGGGTATTATTAATAAAATGAAGGATAAAATTACAATACAGGATACAACCAATTTGCTAAAAAGAACACGTTTTCTGATGGCAAGAACAATTAGACTGTGGAGCAGTCTGCTTAATGAGCCAGTTAAGGCTAACTTAGCAGAAACCTTCAAGGCTATATTAATTTTAAAAATATGGTTTTTTATCATATAGTGTCAAATCTTTCTAAATTTAGCACAGAGAAAAAGCAAAACTACCAACCTCTTTCTTACAGATGATACCTCTCATTTTGTGTTTTTGATGTTTTATGTCACTTAAAGATACATCACATCTAGCTTATCTTAATGAGACTGTTATGAGATCTTTAAGAGAGACCGAGAACCTACATACAAATGCTATCCCGTGTCTAGGGCTATCTGTAAGGGTCAGCTGTTGCTTTTCCCACAGTCCTTAAAACTTACATGCAAAAAATCCTTTTCTGACCAAAGTTCAACACAAGAAAATCCAGCACCTTTCCTTTTGCAAGCATTAATGCGTTTCCCTTGCCTAGTTTAAAATAAATTTTAAAATTAGGAGTGAAATTGTGAAGAATGTCGATGACCTAACATTTGCCACAGAACTTTTTGTCTGGGAGTATAAACATAGAACTACAATTTTAAATATTAAATTTGCCAAAGCGTTTTTTCATTGCATGGTGCCTGAAAATTAATATTTTGAATGTTAAGAACAGATTCATGTGGAATGCAACAATTAACTATTTTCTTCAGATTTTCTATGCATAATTTCTGGTAGGAGTACTCAAGTTGGAAGCTCACCTCCTGAGATTTTACTGCCCCTCTGGGTCGAGTGGCTGCCATATGTACGAAAGTCCAATGTCACCAAAGGGCCACAGCACATGCCCTTTAATCTAACTTGGCATTGAGTTTGCCTACAAAAGGCCTCAGAAAAACATAATTCTTTCCACATTTAAAATCAGAGTATGCTGTCTAGAAGAGTTTTGCTTGGAGGTAACAGAGTATACTTTTTAGGGGCGAGGATATCCATTGATCTCCGCTTCATAGTCTTCATGCTTTTATGTGCATAATTAAATATTTACAAGGAAAAAAGGGAGTGGGGTCTAAAATAATTAAGGTGATTTCATCATAAAGTAGATTCCTCTGCTCAGAATCAAGGGCTGTTTCTATCTGCACAATAGGTAGCCAGGTTTTTGCCATGAAGTTACCATTTCTGAACTCTGTGGGTGGGATACTCAAGTACAGCATTCAGCATATTAAATAAAAGAACACATATGCTGATTAAAAAGTGGAACTTAGAATTTAAGTTTCGTGGTTTATTTTTACTTACAAAGAAGAGTACAGAGTCCTTATACCACCCAGTTCATTCTTAGCACATTGCCTCTCCTTTCTTGCCTGCAATTTCATGATTGTTGCAAAGAAAATAAATATAAGGAAATATACCATCATAACTTTTCTCCTGACTGATCAGCTCCCATGAAATAATTTCATATAGTCTGCCTGTTCCTTTGCCTATATCTGACAAAATCATTGTCCAGTCATGGTAATTACTTTCTTGTATTTTGCATTGACAATCACTGTTCACTGTTGTATATCAGGCATGATGTTTGTTATTAATAAATGTGCCCTTTGAAAGGCAGAGTAATAAAATTACATTTTAACTATAAAACAACTTCACTTGGTTTTATATTAAAGGTTACTGGAATATTTTGTCAGAAGTTATTTTTTAAAGACAGAGGTTGTGTGTATTTTGGTTTGTTTCCACAGCTTCCCACACTGCATTTCTGCCTGCAACTGGCAGATATAAATAGAGGGCCTATTTCAGATTAAAAAAAATACTGAAATAAGCATAATAAAAAAATCTGTAGTGGATCTGCCTGTCTGATTAAAAAAGAAAGAAACTCATCTGAATATAAATGCCAGTGCCATTACAACTATATCCATCACTGCAAAAAGGCTGTAGCTGACAAGGAAAGATGAGGGATCTCATTTTCAGGGAATTCACCACACAAGCAAGAAACATAGCACCCATTTCAATAAAGAATTGCAATGTAGTTTCCTCCTATGCTGGAAAAATGCCAGAATCTGCAACTCACAGCTATCTTATGAGGGCTTCTAGACCTAAGTCCTTTTGCTTTGAGATGTAAGACAAAGGGAACTGAGACACAGGAATGCTCAGATCCAAATGCTACAGAACACACTCATTAAAACAAGCCAACAGGATGGTACAGACATATTTCTCTCTTTGCCTTTTATATTCTGTAAGTATTTTGCAATCATTTATTTATAGGTGCTAGAGAGACTGGCAGCTAGAAAGGATAACATAAGGAGTCTGTGTCTCCAGTTGGGTAGCTTGCAATTGATTGTTTTTGTTACATGTACATACAGAGAGATATAGGCATGACAAAAGAATAGTGTCTTCTGTTTTATGGTGGCCAAAAACATATAAATCTGAAAGCATTTGATACTTGTATGGTAGACAAACAAACACATCTTCCACTTCCAGAGGTCAAAAATGAAGTAAAGCAATTGACAAATTGGTATAATTCTAATCTTTCCTACACCAGCTCATATCTGATGCCTCTGTAAGTACAGCGTCATGATGCACTGACTGACATATCTATCGTATTTCTTGTCTGGCTATTTCTCTACTTTCTTCCCCAAGATAAAACGTGTAATTCTCTTTTTACAGTGATGCTGGTGTTCAATACACACATATTAATGAAAGACCAGATTTGTGCTCCTTCCGAGAATCTGTCCAATGTTTATCAGTTCCAGTGAGTACCCTGTCACTAAGTAACCCTCCCTTTGTGAAGAGTTTTATCGTAGCAGAGAGAAGCTGTGTTTGAAGAGATTATTCTGAAGATGAAGGGACTGTTTAGGAGTTCTAAATACAGCTGTCAGTTTATAAATTTTGAACTTTCCAAGGTATTCCACAGGAAGTAAACAAAGGGAGCAGAAGAATGGAGACAGATCGAGCAGTGCTTCTACCCACCTCTTTCTTATCCCTTCTTCTTCCATTTCCAGGTCCTGCCTACTCCATGTCTGCATGGCACAGTTTTGCACAATCACAAATACCAACCTGAGGTAATTTATAGTGCTTCATTAAATACGCTTTCAGAAAGAAACCTTTACATGTGCCAATGTGTACTGTGCCAATATGTACTGTACCACTGCAAAATGTAAGCCCTTTTTAACCTCTGATGCCAGATGCTGCTTTAGCCCAGCATGATGATTGTTAACGCAGTTGTTGAGATCCTTCTGAGTCCAGAAAAACAGCAGACAGTTAGAGTGCATATCATTGTGGGCAGGAGCTCAAGGACATTTTGCCAAGGTGAGGCCATCAGCCAAAACCTTTTGCTAATTACACTGCGATCTATCCAGAATTCATCTGAACTTAACGAAGCTATTCAGAATTTATATTGCTGAAAGAGGGAGTCAAATTTGGCCTGCTATAATCAAGAAGCAAACCCTTCTGACTCCAAAGCCTATGCCTACTTACTTAGACTGTTGGTAAGAATATGCAGGCGCATGTTCACTGGATGTTTCCACTGTCATCTGTTGCTGTTGACCACTGGCTTCCTGTGATGAAGATGCTACTGTCTGTGGAGAAGTATCAGCAACAACACCCTAGGGAATCAAATGAGAACATGAAAAACTTACTAATTTTGCTCACGGTAGTGAATTACATAAAAGAGCTCAGCACCAGCTCACCATTCACGCATTTCTCTAGATATCGAGAGAGTTTGAGGTAGGAGAACCACATGCTAACACAACAAACTCCACCAGTTTTAGAAAGCTAATTTGGCAACAAGAAGCTTTCTCAGCCTACCAGTAGTAGTTTGCTCTCACAGGCTGCAGTGAAAAACACCTTCCCCTTTGAGGGCAGTTCTCTGCCCATTCAAAGCCAGAGGCAAATCTTCTGATTTTGGTGGATTCTGGGTTTTACTTCTTGGCTTTTTCACAGCGTATGTATGGCTCTTCTAATTTTTGCTTACCTACCCCAACTTCACAATGAGTTCACATTTATTTTGTTTGATTTAAAATGCAACAAAGACAGAATCTAGCCCCACCGCTCTCCACTTTACTACACATCCAACAGAATTTTAGTCACCTTAGAAAAATGCTGCCCTCTTCTACACACTGTTTCTATGCATGTTCCTTTCAAAAATAAATTTGCTTTACACTAAAAACTTTAATCTGTTAAGTCAAAGCTCCAATGAAGTTTTATTTATGTTTGCAAAAAGTAAGTAAACACATAAGATATTATATTCATGAATTTAACATTATGCACAATTTCTTATCCTATTTAGACAGTCTGAATAATACTTGGTTTAAGTTTTTTGCATGCTTTCAGAGCAAGCTACATTTTCCTTCCTCTACTCTCATGCTTGGTGTGTTGGTCACATGAATAGCAAGTCTCCTCAGGGAATATGCTTTATTACTCTATTGCACACAACAGAGCCAGAAGAGGGAGCACAAAGCACTTGCTTTGTTTTTATTTGAGTCCCATGTAAACAACAGGTAGGTTATTTTAAAGCATCTGTTAAAATATCAGTTTCATTTTTCAGAAATTCTTCATATCTATTGCTTAGCAGACTGCCAGTATTATCTTTTTCTGTCTACTTCCTTGTCTTTATCCTTCTGCTTTTGTCCATCTCATCTTGAGATTGTAAGCTCTCTGGGGCAGAGACTGTATTTTTTTGGTCTCTGCTTGTGGAGCATCCAGCATGGTAGGGTCCTGGTTCATGATGCTACATGAATACAGATAAACATTAACAATAATCATCATCACTGGGTAAGAGCAAAACAGGCTACAGATTCAGATAATATTTTGATTATTATAGTAGATAATTATGACATCAAGTTACTTTAGAAGGCATGAACATACTAGCGAGTGATGGGGAGGAGGGTTCGGCAAGTAATTTAAATTAACCTTAATTCCCATTTGGACAGGTCAGCATGGTGTGCAGCCAGTCCTGTTGTATGAACCAGTCTCTATCCCACCATCTCCTTTTACCTCAGATTTGTATTTACCTGATTTAGACTTAAGAATGGCAGTTGAAAAGAGGCACCCACAGCACATTTGCAAACAAATGAGATTTAGGGCAAAATGATACCGAGGCAAAAAAGACTGAAACACAACCAGCTCAGTATGACAGAACAGTAGTAGACTTTCCTGTGGGACCTTATCTGGGAATAATTGCAAAGAACTAGGAAAAAACAGAATAAGCCCACTTGACTGCTGGTGAAGCCATGTCAGCAGCACCACTAACTCACATCCTCAAAGCACAGAGTAGTAATAGCACAAAATTCAAAGTCCACACAGATGAAGACAGAAGTACAGAGACCCTGGCACTCCTTGCCTTACCCCAGAGTAGGGCAGAAGTTGTTAATACAAGAGGGTAGTGCCAAAGAGAAACACACAGGGAAGAGGATGCCAAGGCTCCCTCCTCTCGCTGTGCTCAGTTGCCCTTATGAAGCTTCACAGAAGTGGAGGCCAAGCTGACGCTCTCCCAGCAGCTTGTGGTCTACAGGGTTGAGTAAATACTTACTCATTAGACTGTCATCAGCATGACTCAGCCCCAAGGAGGGAGGGAGCGAATCCTTCCTCAAGGATGAAAAGCACTCAGTCAGTGCAGCATCCTCCACGTCTGTATATACAAGAGGAAGGTTTCCATTGCTCAATCACTTTTTCTGGTGGCTAAACGTTTCAGCAATTACCTATGCTTGCTAAGGACCGCATCAAACCCTCTTGCAATCTTCTCTTCTTGAAATCTCTTTTGGTTTCGTGGTCTGCCTGCTGGGTTTGTTTTCCTGTCTCTTCCCATCTCCCTCCCAAGTACATGGGGAAAAAATAGTCATAATCACTGATGTTTTATTCCATGTCCTGCTGTACAACAAAACAAATGCAAAACAAGAGCCCTTGCAAATAATTAAAAAAAAATTAAAAGAGGGGTTAGAAAAAAGAAGGAAAAGGAAAGAAAGTAAACAAAATGAGAAAGAAATATGCAGTCCTAATTAAAAAAGCTGGAAGCTTCCAGCCACTACTCCATAAAGAACCTTTAGGCCCCTTTCAAACAACAGGTGCAAGAAGGCATAATAGATAAGAGTTCTGCTCCCCCTTCACTCTACTTTCATGGATGGAGATAAACTTACTTCAATAGGGACAGCTGTTGGAGGCACAGGAGTGTACTGGGGAATGTAGGTCCCTTGCATAGGTGCAGCAGCAGTCATGTACTAGAACAAATCAGAAGAAAATGAACAGAAGAAAACCACAATTAAGATGCATAAAACCATGTTAGAAGCATGATACTATTTCAGTTTCCCATTCAGAGTTTTTTAGTTAGTGTACAGCATATTATTTCTTTTAATTAAGGACTTTAGGTAATGGTACAACTTACCCAGCTATAAAGGTAAGATCCGAATATAGGCAATAGTAAACATCTCACATACATACATATATACATATATATATAGTGGTTACAGATACAAAGCAGTCCAAACAATCTTTTGGATTCTTATTGACCTTATCTAATGACACCTACAAAATATGAAGCATAAAATTTGGGTGGTTTATTCCAATCTATATTTAACCCCATCAGCAGCAGCAGTCAAGTTTACAGGGATACAAAGCTACAGACAGGTGCAATCCAAGACAGGAGAAATAAAGGAAGAGGAAGATCCATCTGGAGTTTCTCCTTTTGTACACAGATACCTTAGCTAAATTCTTATGGCTTATTCTTACTATCCAGGGATCTTTCCTATGCATTTTGAAACTTGTGCAAATTACTATTATAGCAACAATTTGTATTAGCTTCTCTGAAATCCTGCTCTCCCAAGTACTACAAGACAATCTTTTTGAAAATTCAGGTGTGCATGTGAATTTTGTCATCGTTATGGCACTGATCTCTTTATATACACCACTTCTCAAAAAGCTCTTGAACTGAATGCAACAGTCATTGTTCAAATTTTCAAATGAAGTATCAATATTAAGTCCTTAGATCTATATGTACTATCCTTTCCACAATCCAGTCCTAATTACATGTCTTCACCGACAAGAATCTCAGAATGTGACCGATCCCCCAGCTGACTGCATGACACTTCCACTACATGTTATCTTCAAAGACACACCAAAGATCTGAATCAGCCCACAATGTATTTGATGAATTTTAAAATGAGTTAAATATAGCTTTGCTTCCTGGCAGAGCTAGGAAGTGCTTGCAAGATTTCATTCCGCTGTTTATAGTAAAATTTACATTTAAAGCACTCTCCCACCTCAATTCTAAACTAACTGGATGGTTTGATATGCCTGTCACAAACATGCATTATGAAATTGCAAAGTGGGGTGCAGACTGCAGCAATGCTGGAGAAATGCCTACGGGAATGATAACAGCATATGTAAGAATCTCACAGCTAAGTTTTGAAGTATTCTTTCAAATAGAAGAAAATAAAAAGTATTTAAGTGAAATTGTTTTCTATTAAAAAAAAAAAGTGAGGATCATATGTGACGTAGAATGTATACTTGCAACATGAGCAGCATATGGTGTTGAGAACCATCACAATATTTTTACCCAAATTCACAGTGTTTTCCTTAACTTGAGCAAAGAGATAGGAGTGCCCCCAGTGTCTGTGTGCCTGTATCAGGCCTTGCATTTCTGTAGCTCTTTTTCCTTGTTCTTCAGGAAGAGAACTGAATTCAATAGTGTTTTTTATGAAGGCTAACCCACCAAAAGCAGTAGGCCAACTCTCCCTATTGTACTCAGTACAGTTGGGCTATTCTTCTGCCTCACAGATTAAGAGCTAACGAGAATGTTACAGCGGGGTGTTCCAGAGCCGCTTCCGCTCCATTCATTCTGCCTTGTAACATTGCCTTCACATGTTGGGAAGACATCTGTTGTGTAGCATTGTTCTAAATGTGTCAATATTTAACATTAACCTGAAGCACACATTCTTAAGAGTTCTGCAAAGACCTGCAAGGCTTCTAAACATCTACGCAGTCTAGCTTCACTTGTACAAATATATATAGATTTTAATTAAAAGTGTTAATTTATATAATGAAGTGGTCTCATTCAACTTGAACGTCCTCTGATTTCTTCCTGGAACCTGGCAGAAGATCAACACACAGAGTCTTACAAGATGCAGTTGTCTGCCATTCCCGTACCTTACACACAAACCCATGTGACTTAATTCACAAATATCAAATTATTCAATTGCTTTTTAATTCATACCACTCCATTTTTTGAAAAATCCTTTGGCATTGTGTTCTGTAACACAACAATGGAAACTGTCTGGGAATTAATCGATGTCTTCGCTGACTCTAAAAGCGCTGCTCTCAGTAGTTGTGCAGTTCCTTACTCTATTACTTTTTATCTCTTAAGGCAGTTCCTGATCTTACTTTCCAGACTACTTCATGTTGCTTCTTTCACTGCCAGACAATCTCTAGGGAAAACTGTACTCTTCACTTGAGCATCACTGGTGGTCCTGGACAAAGCCTGCTTGCTCTGGTCTTTTCAGATACTCACACCTCCCCATACTCTCCTGGTTTATTTTTTTTTTGCAGGAGTTTTAACTGAATTCAGCCAAACAGCATTGATTTAAAGCACGAGAGACCAAAGCTATGCAGTTACTTGCCAGACTCCCTGGAGAACTGTAGGAGAGTGACTTCTCCCCTGAACATAACATCCTGCTTGTCTGAATGTCTTCTCTAACGGTGGTTCAATTTTTTAGATAAATCCTTTAGAGTTCTACAATTATAAGGAAAAATGTTGTGAGACAAATTAGTTCCACCTATGGCACAAATGAAGTCAGAGTACTTGTGGCAAAGAATTTGGTCCCAGGAAAATTCAGCCAAGGCTCAGTGCTACAGAGTACTAGTGCTTAAGTGGTCCAGTTGGCCCTGGACCCCACAGCAGCAGTGGTCTGTACCACGGGTACACATACTGTGCCCTCCAGTGGAATGTCCAAACATATTTAATGTCTTCCTCTTCATGAATGTAAAGATACCATTTCAGGCAGGAGTTATTGGGTCGACTATTAAATATGTTACTGGGGCTTGGAACTGATTTTCCATCTCCAGGGTCTCACTGAAGGGTTCATTGACACTTCTGTAAAAATCTTTACCAACCTATAAAGGACAACTGCAGCTTAGTTCTCAGAGACACATAATTGGTGTCTAGTATCTGAAGTCCCCTCTCATGCAGCACAGGGAGTCTCAGCTGAGACCACATGAATTTGGGAGTGTCTGCCCTGCTGGATCAGTTTCTACCATGGGAAGCCTAGTGCTGAGAAGCTGTTTTAGCTTAGTTTGTTTACTAACAGCGTAATGAAAATGGAGACAGATTAATTTTTATGGTAACTGACACTAGCTCAAGCAAGTTCACATGTATTTCTTTCCTTTGTGAACTACATAATCCTAATGCTCTGATCTCACAGGATAAATAAAGATTACATAGTGTTAAGGCACAATGTCAGTGCTGATGCTTACATCAATGGGTTTGGATAACGCAAGAGTCGAATTTCTTGTCATGAATATTCACAGTTGGTTGTTTAGCAAAAAGCTTCCTGAGCACTGCTGTTCAGTAGCTTCCATATCCAGCACACAATGAGCCCACTGGAACCTGTCTCTCCCTGGGTCCCCCAGACACTTTACCTACCTATTCTACTAAAAAATGTGCTCTGGATGTGTTAAAGTGAGTAGAATCCATGCTAGGAGGTGGAAAAGAACTTCAGAATTTATTCTGAGATTTAAAGAAAAGTTAAATATTTTATATCTACTCAGTTTAAGATCACCCTGGATGAAAATTCTAGTCTAAGGACATCCCTGAGCTGAGGGACTCTGTTGTAATGCAGCTCCATTTGGATCACAGTTCCTGTAAATGTACATACTTTGCATACGGCCTCCCATCTACCTCAAGAACCTCATGTAACTTGGAAGTAGGCAGATGGCAAACAAAGAAGACATCTATGTCAGAAGACCATCGCTGGGATTTATTTTCTCCATGAACCACACTCATTACAGCTCTTTATCCACACATACGTGAGAAACAGAGACAGCATGACTCACGTGCTCAGCAGTACCCAGCTAAATCCACTAAATATTAGTATAATGAGCACTGAAATGAGAGAATCTGAAAAATCCAAATGCATCCTTTCCTTGTCATGTGTTTCCATCAGGATTAAAGATTCTTGAGCTGTGATGTGATCGGTCATTCAACAAGGTACATGCAAGGCAGCAGAAAGCACTGCTCATTCTTCCACAACTGTAAAAGCTTTGTGGGTCTAAAAGTAGAAGCTGCTTATTTCTGACAGTAAAATGAATAGTGACTCTACAGGCACAGATGATGGATCTGGAGGTTATAAAGAAGCTTTTTTCAGCACTCTGATCCTTTAAGAGCTGGTACTTTCTACTACAGAAAACGAGTACATTGCTGGTGGCAACATGCTCTTAATTTGCTTGTAAGCTATTGTTTTCTTCTTACAGTACAGAGAATGCATGTTCTCAGCACTGAAGATGTGCAGTACTATAACATAATTCACGCTTTATGATGCCCAGCTGCTTAATTCAGACTGCACTTATCAGGTACCAATTTCGTCTATATGCTACATTAACAATTCTACTCACACCTTTTCCAATGGGGTTTTTGTTTTTTACCATTTTGAAACTACTTAAATGCGTGAAAAAATATATAGCTAGAAAATGAGAGTGCTAATATACACTTATACCTCTGCTCTCCTTTCAGACACTACCCTCTGTGATGACAAAGAGTTAAATGGAAGGAGGTAACAAATGAGGAAGTGGGTTGAGGGGACAAAATGAGATCCCTCAAGAAGGATCATGTTTAATTCAGAGAGCAACATCACTTCTTAGAGATCTGCAAACAGCATGGTGTCCCAGCCTGGCTCCAGCAAGAATCGTGTTAAGCCTGCAGCAAACACTAAACCCATAAAGGTGACAGGCATTGGGAAATAAAAAACAGGAGGAAGGCAGCTGCCCGTACCTGGCAGAGTGAGGGAGCATGTTGCAGTAGGATAATATGGTTTACCCATCAAATGTGGAGCTAAGTCACCTACAGGGAAATTACAGAAACTTTTACATTGAGACTATGGCAGAGGTAATGTCTGTTTATCCATCTGCCCTAATTAGGCCCTAGTCTGCCTTTCTTAGGCCCAGGTTAAGGCAGAGTCAGGCAACTGCCTAACAGCTGAGGTACATAGCAAACACCCCTTCCACCAGTCATTAGTTACTGAATTTCAGCTGAGACAGTGCCTGAAAGAGTGCCTCTTGCAAGACCAAACTATTTCATTTACATCACCAGAAGAGTTTGGCTGCACACTCTGTTTAAGTTCTGAAGGCCATCATTAACAGAATGTATAAGAAACCACCCTAAAGTTCAGTTCTATTTATAGGCCTAGTTGCCTATAAAATAACACAGCTGTGACTAGATGGAGGCTGCTGCATTTACATTAACTCTCTTGGTCACTAAGAGTACTGTGAGATTTTAGAGAGTGACAGCAGTTAATAATTTGATCAATGCTGAATAAGTTTCCCAGTATAAAGAAAACAAAAAAGAATTTACAAAACTAGATAGTAACAGATAGGTTGCAGTAAATCTGGAAACCTCAAACAACACTCAGAATCAGTAGACTTACTAAGGACAAACAGCAACGAGCAAGGAAATAATGTTAAAGAAGCCTTTTATAAATTCTACGTGCAAATGCTCTTTTCTGGTGTTTTGCTTTGGTTTTATATCAATGTATATCTGTTACATGAATCAGAGATCTCTTTCCTTGTATCATCAGGCTCTGTGCTCCTGAGAAGGCACAGAGCCTTTTCAGTAAAGGTGAGAGCCAAAATGCAGAAGCCTTGTACCAAAATGTGCTCGTAAGCATTTACACCACCACAGCCTGCTGAAGGGAGATTAAATGGGAAGTCTTACATGAGCAAATGCTAAACCATGTATCTTAAATAAGCAAGGATTCCAGAATCTGGTCTTCAATGACTATTTGTGGTTTCATATCACCGCATATGCTATAGCACAGTGATAATGACTTAGCTTTTCAGGATTCCCAGAATTGATGCCAGGGTTTGTTTCTGCTTTTTTTTTTTTATCTTTTAAACCATCTGAGAAGTCTAGACACTGCATCACTAACAGAATTATGTGAAAACATTTGCATTGCTGGAAAACTGAAGGAAATGAGTCTGTTGGCTGAATTTATTTTTATCTTTTTTTTTTTTTTTTTTT